>MU701850.1:22544-37405 GCA_026770625.1 Nicotiana glauca | reverse complement strand
TTTTTTTTTTTTTTTTTTTTTTTTTTTTTTTTTTTTTTTTTTTGCGTATCAGGAACGTACGTAATACGTAATTATTTCTATTGTTATTAATATTAAATACATTATCCCGAGAGGAAGAAAATTCAATAAAACCCCAATAAAAAGAATAGATTTAATAAGCGAGGAAGTCTAAAAAAGATCATAATTTTGTAAAAAAAGATTAGCAAGAATAGGATTCATTGTATTGACTTAGTATGCGAATTATGGCAAAGGAGGAAAAAGAGGAAGAACTAAATTTCCATGCCACTAAGGCAAATTTATTTTATTTCAACAGCCATAATTTCGATTTCTATCAGCATAAACAAGCAGTGGTCTCTCAAAAGATGAGGAGGAAAAGAAATTATGACTCTCCTACTAGAATTACTCAAACAATTTTAAAAGGATATAGATCTGACGGAATACTGAAAAATGTTTTGATTTTTATCGGAAGAATAGTGACACCAATTTTGCTACTTCTTTCCGACGACCAACCATTAAATACATAAATAAATTATGTATTAATTAATAAACTTTTGATGTCCAGAAGACCCAAGTGTCAGAAACAGCAACCAAACACGTTAATAACAAAAAATTACATAACAAATATTTGGAAAAATATCAATATCAGTTAAAAATTATCTGACCAACTGCCCATTAATACTGCAATATAAAATACATTTTGATTAGCTCTAAAGGAAAACTATTTTGACGCAGAACTTTGCTCTTTTATCAAGGATTGAGTAGATATGTAACGACCCGATCAGTCGTTTTACTTTTTAGAACCTCGTTCTTCTAAATAAGACTCCTCGTACGTGATTTTACTATTTTATGACTTGCGGGGATGGTTAGTTTGTGACTTGAAAGAGCTCGGGTTGAAATCAGAACACTTGGTTCCTTAAGTTACCCTTAAAATGCTAAGTTTGACATCGGTCAACGTTTTGAGTAAACGATCTCGAAATCAAAATTTGACGGCTCCAATAGGTTCGTATGATGATTTCGAACTTGGGCGTATGCTCGGATTGGGTTTTGGATGACCCGGGGACGTTTCAATGCCTAATAGTGAAAGATGGTTCTTTGAAGGTTTTTGAAGTTCTTTAAATTTGGTTTGGAGTTGGTTTTGGTGATATCGAGGTAGAAATGGAATTCCGAGATCGGGAATAGTTCCGTAATGTCATTTAAGACTTGGACGCAAAATGTGGCGTCATTCTGAGTTGATTTGATAGGAAACGGACGCGCGAAAATATATTTAGAAGTTTCTGAGTTCATGAGTTAATACATGCGTTTTGGCGTCCGATTCGTGGGTTTTGATGTTATTTCAGTGTTTCAATCGCTCGAGCGAGTTTGTATGATGTTGATAGACTTGTGTGGTGTTAGTTGTGGAGCCCCGAGGCTCGGGTGAGTTTCGAAAGTTCTGAAGGATGAGAAGCACTTCAATTTTCTGGTGTTTCTGGGCTAGAGTTGCAGGTCTCACAAATGCGAAGTTTTGATCACATTTGCAAAGAGCCATTCACATTTGCGAAGTTCGGAAGGCCTAAGGGCTTTGCATTTGTGAAGGTTTTGTTCGCATTTGCGACCATGGCAGAGTTGGCCAGCCTTCGCATTTGCGATGGATTTGTCGCATTTGCGACCTTGGCAGTAAGAGCCCAGGTTCACATTTGCAATGAGTTTGTCGAAATGTCAACCTTCGCATTTGAGAACCAGGTGTCGCAAATGCGACATCTGAGACATGTGCACAACTTTATTAAATGTGGGACTTAGGACATTTAGCTCATTCTCATTTAACTCTTGGGCGATTTTTGAAGTTGTTGGTAGCACTTTGAGGTAAGTAATTTCTACACAACATAAGTTAAATACATAATTATGGGTAGATTAACATGTAAAAATTGGAAGGGTTTAGATGAAAACATAGGTTTTGGATAAAAATGAGATTTGACCATGAAAATGGTTATGGAATTTGGTAAGAATCATATATTTTACTTCATGGGGTTATGGATAACAACTTTATTCGAAACTTTTCAGAATCCGTGCACGTGGGCCCTGGGTGAATTTTTGGGATTGTTGAAATAGGCTTGGAAAATCGCTTTGATAGTTAGAATATGAACTATTGAACATGTATTGATTATTTTATATAATATTTGACTAGTTTCGAGTCGTTTGGCACCAAATTTGGGGGTTTGAGCACAATCTTGGATCGAAAAGTAGGCTTTGAGACGAGGTAAGTCTTTTTTCAAACCTTGTAAGAGGGAATTAACCTCATAAGTTAATTAATTAATGTGTGTTCCTATTTGTGGGGGAATAGGGGGCTACATACACGCGAGATGACGAGAGTCCGTACGTAGCTACTAATTATGCTATTGTCCGGATAGTCTAAGACCCACATCATGTTATACTTGAAATGGTTGCACCTCTGCTTGTTAATATAATTGCTTAAGTCATAATGAAAATTGATAAAAGAATTGTAAAAGGTTAAATTTCACTTACCACTACTAGAAAAAACCTTATCTGCGACCAACATTCAGGGACGAGTTAATAATCTCGTATCTAAAAGTATATTAATTGGGACGAGATTATATTGTGGTCCTTAATTTTGTATTCTACTGCGAATGTACTAAATCTAGTCCAAAAAACAATTAGCAACTAGTCCCAAATGATAATTGCGGGGCCATGAGTGGGAGGAGTGCCGCCAAATATAATATTAAAAATTTTAAAAATATTATTTTCTAAAAATTAGGCGCCAAAATAATATCCTAAAATTAAAAATTCCAAAACTTAGAGGAAAGTCTCTCTTTTCCCAAGCTCTGCCCTAGTCTCTAAACATCTACGCATAACTCACGCCTACCAGCTCTCTATTCACTACTCAAAATCAGTGTTTTCTCAAAGCAAAGGTTGCGAATCTATTGGTTTGTGGATCGTAGGTCTACAGTTTTCAACCTCGCTAATTTGAGAATCCTAGATTTGCCTCCTCTTCTGAGTTGTTATTTTTCTTCTCTAAGTTTTAATTCGTTGTTTTACTTTGCTTTATTCAACTTTTTCTTCAACTTCTTCTTCTTCTTCTTCTTCTTCTTCTTCTTCTTCTTCTTCTTCTTCTTCTTCTTCTTCTTCTCCTCTAACATTAAATTTGTAAAAGGGTTTACAATTTCTATTTCTTTTTATTTGTATAGTCAATGAAAAGATTATGGATTGGGATTCCTGTTTCGATAATTTGATTTCTTTTAAGTGTATTAAAGTTTGTAGTGTATTGTGTGTCAGAATACTATGTTTCATACAAAGTGAATATCAATTTTGAAAAAGCAATATTTCATGAATGACAGATTTAATTTTATGTTTTAAGTGTTGAGATATAATTTTCATGCATTCGATAAAGGAACAAGGGGCAGACCATAGGGCCATTGTTTAGTTACAGGTATAAGCAAATACCCCAAATAGTGATTCGAAAAGATTCTGCCAAAAAACAAGCGAAGTAATCACTAATTAAGGCTTTTATCAAGCTCGTTTATTACAATCACATTATGCCAACTTGGTATACACTCGATGTAGATATGAAGGATGTTGCTAGTGTCATGTCCTTGATCTGTTGTACTTTAGTCATTTCCTGAAGAAGTCATTTTTTGCTGCAATTGTATCATTGACATCATTGTTGTTAACTCGTTATAGTTTTGGTGCATCAAGGTGTTAACATCAAGGGCCTTGCATTGATAGTTTTTTTTTTGTTAAATGATCTTTTTGAATATGATTTGATGAAAAAGGATGACAATTACAAATTTATGCCATTGATCCATTGATTTTCAGCTGGCACATTGTAACTTTAAGTTACTTGACTTCTCGCCTCAGTAATTTCTGTGTGAACAACACCTCATGCTATATTTGTAAAGTTGTCATTAGTATTCAGTATACATGATCATTTGTAGAATCCACATAAAGTTCACTTAATAAAGATCCAATACAACAGACTTACATTTGACTCGGGTGCTTTTGTCCAGTAACTTGTGAATAAGTGGAGATGGGTAGAGGTGCTGGCCCATTGTCCACCGAGTTTCAAACCTTGCGCCAATTACATTGTGAATTGATTAGCATTATTAAGGATTGTAAAAGACATTTGTAAATGTGCAATATGATTGTTCAATTTAAGGTTTAGCCTTGTGGCTCATAATGATTGTGGCAATTATATGATATTCTGAACAGTAATCTTAGAAGTTATTTGTTACGCCAGAAAGCAGTGAAATCTAGCTTCACTCTCAACTTTAGCTATGAGTTTGGTACATGTTAAGAACTCAGGAAAATTTACTAACAAGCTGTCTTTTTAATTGCAAGCGATATTTTGGATGATCTTGTGTCGTAAAGTATACTGTTTGCATTTTTTTGGGTGTAAGTACTTATTTCGATATCGGCGCATGCCAGAAGGAACCATGTATACATGTTTCAGGAACTAGCATCTTAATTACAAGTTAATTTACAATCTTTTATTTATCTTTTTGCCAACTGATTGTACATTGCAATGCATATACTGGAAAAAAAGGAGCCTAATCTCCTAGTGTGACCTTAGAGTTCAACATAGTTGTGTGCATTTGATCGTAATAGTTGGATATGATGATCTGCAGTACCATTTGAACATTGAAGTTCTGCTGTCCTAATTGCCTGGCTCCCTGTATGAGCTGCCCAGTTCCTTATTCCATATTTCCTGGGCATTTTTGTCTTCTCTTGTATTTCTATGTGATCCCTATTATTTATCTTGCGTTTGTCCTGCTGAAGATGGCTATCACAATGTGATTTAGGGACCAACTCATAATTGAAATTGAATGGTATGATTTACCTCCATCCAAAACACTTTGGATCACCAGAGTTCCTAGCCTCTATACCTATGTTACTTCATTGGAATTATCACTTTAGCTTATATTGTTGCCAACTTTTGATAATGTGCTTGTGTTATTGACAAACCACTATTATTGCTAACTTTTCCTGAAAATGTGCCCTCTAATAGTAAATGAAAGCTAGTTGTTGTATTCAAGATAGGTACTTTTTTTATAGGTAAAGTAAGGTATTTTATTGATGGAAATCCTCTATTAAGAGAATGGAGAGAATACACAAGATAAGTACTTTTATCCAAGTTTGTTATCAGTTAGAATTTAAAATTATCAATAGGATTGTTGTTGGACTTCTTAGGACTAAATAGTTACTAACGAGTTCTTGCGGTGCTTTCACGATTAGATTATTCTCGATCTCTTAATAAATGGCCCATATTTTCATAAATAGACGTGCACATTTAGTGATATTTTCTATCATACTCTGAAGTAAATATTAAATGTGTTAAATTTCTGATCTGCTGAAACTTCTGTGAAATGGAGAAGAGCACCAGACTTTCTATGTGTTCTTATATATTAAGTTGGACTAGTATCTCTACAGATTACGAAGTAAAATTCTCACACTACGGAGCACCAAACTCTCTTGATCTCTTAGATATACTCCAACTTTCTCTTCTATTTTAAGGCTCTTTTTTTTTTGCTTTTAATCTTGTTTTTGGATGATCATTTTGTTGGATGGTCCAGGTGCTATAAGGAAGGAACGAGAGCAAGCACCTAGATATTTGTGCTCCTCTTTAGGGATTTCTAAAAATTATGTGGGATCTTTCGATAAGAATGCAGTTTATGCTAATCAACGTATACAAACTCCTTCTAAAAGCACAAGATCAAATTTTACCATATCTTCTAATCAAGAAATGCGAACAATGGATAAAAACTCCTTTGTTATTAAGAAAGAGCATATTTAAACCAATATTTTATTGCCTCCATCTACTGATCAAGCTATGAAAAACTCCCAAACAGTTGAAACAGGTATGGCATTTTGAATCCACGTGTTATTAATTTGTAGAACTAAATTTTGTTGCTATAGTTTTTACCAAATTATACTACTGTAGGTTCATCTAATCCTGAAAAGGTAAAAAGAGTTCAAGGTAGGAACAAGTGTAAAGAAGTTGCATCACTTGACGTCGGACAAAAGCTAAAAGTAACGTTTTATAACAATCGAACGGTTGGAACAAATAGCAAACTGTTTTCGAGGAACTTGTGCAGAATAGTTCGTGATCGCAATATGTGTCCGCTAGAAGTATCATCGTGGAATGATATTAAACAAGAAAAGTTGAATCACATGTGGGCAGCTATTGAGGTACAATTACAACATGCTTCCATTATTGAAAGTTTTTAATCAAATTATAATCAACAATTTGAACTATGCATAGTTGAACTTATAGTTATCTTATAGCTATCTCTGTTGCATTCATGAATTTATATTCCTTCAAATTTAAAACTATCGTTAGCGAGAAAACTACGAGTTTTAAGTTTCTTAAGTTTTTTGACCTTGCAAGCATATGAACTATCATATCAAGAATAGGTATAATCTTTGGATCCTACACCAGATGTTTGTGATATTTGATAATTCTTAGAGAAAGCTAATTATGCCCACTGCCAAGGAGGCCAGTAAAATCTCAAATTGCCCTTTCTTAAAGCTAAATTTAGAGTATAAACCAATGCAGTAAGATTAATAAATAAGGAATGTCAAAAGTGATTTGTAGCCTGCAACTGTTGGCAATATTTAAAGGCTGTTTTTCTTTATCTACCTCTTTACTCAAGGAGACAACAACTCACTCCTTCAACTTAACAAATATCAAAGAGAGATGAGTAAATATAGATATATGCTTGACTTCTTGACTAAATAATCATCTTTCCTGATTTTAAGAAAAGTTTCTTCTTATTAATGCACTACTTGAAGAAAGTAGTTCTGGTTACGATATACAAACAATCTCAGTTTTGACTCAGAAGGCGATAGCCTCCAACTTTAGATGACTTGTTATGTGAAGATTTCTAACTATAAATGCAAAACTGGGTGGCAACCAATTTCAATTCAAAAATTACCTCATGTAATAATTATACAAACTCATTATCTAAACTAAACTAACTCACCAATGTAATGAACATCTCCTACTAAGTTAGTGTTCATCCAACATAACCATACAGAGCATATAACGTTGCAATTTCAAAATCTTACAATGTATAAAAAGAAAAAGAGAAGCTATCTTTAAATGCATTAAGCCAGATAAAAAAACAAGATACTCATAAGTACTAAAAGATTCAATAGCTGACATCACAGAAGGAATACCGCAAAGGACCAAGAACCTCTCTAAGGACCAAGAAGCTCCATTCGTAAACACTTTGCAAATTTTGAGGTTGAGATTTCAGAAAAAGAGGTTTTAATGAATTATCGAAGAAAATGAAGAGTAAAATTATGAGATTACATGTCATTATCCCAAAAAATAGGAGAATACATGCTTACACCTTAGAAAACATGGGCAACAAACTTTGGCACCGAAAATATGAGGATATAATTGATTTTCTTATATTCTTGTAGCCTTGTTGATGTTGCTGGATAACACCTGATGAATTTAGACTGCTTTTGGGGTAAGCAATTTAACCATAGCTAGTGTAAGTTTACATATATTATTTTACCAATAGTTATTAATTATTGTCTTTTCAAAAATTTTACTTACAGGTTCTGAAGATTGAAGCCACAAGTCAAATGAAGTATTAGAAGAAACAAAAGCTCATTATTATTTTGCTAGGGATGTTATGTAAAATATGATATCGTAGTCTCGCTCAGGATGTTAGCTAAGTTTTTTTGTTAAGGTGTTGATCAAATATTGAAACTCTATAACATCAAGCGATGGTAACACCCTAATTAATAACTTTTTATATAACAATTTAACATTTATTGATAAAAATAACTTTTTTTGTTACATCAAGCTTTAGGACTGTTTGTGGTAATAAGAGATCAGAAATACGGTCGACATTAAAGTTACTACAATTATTTAAAATAGGGACCAGTGCTGCTCGTCTCTAAAAGATAATCTATGATCAGTAAAAGGTTGGTCGCTAAAAATGGTTAACGGCCGGAAAAAAATATATTTTCCATAATATAATTATCGAAAAAGATCCAAATATCTCCCTAGACTTTACGATAAGGTCTATATATAACCCTCGTTAAAAGTTTGGTCCATATCCAACCTTGCTGTTACACTATTGGCCCGGATACCCCCTTTGTTTAAAACGGAGCCAAATACCTCCCTGGACTTTACGATAAGGTCTATATATAACCCCTCTGGATACCCCCTTTGTTTTAAAAGTTTAGCATATAATGTCTATATCTTAAACTATTTGTCCAATTAAATAATTATTTAAAAATCTTCTTTTAATTTTTCTTAAACTTATAAGTTCACATAAATTGATCTACATGGAATACAATATTTTAGATGTTTTTTTCCAATGTATATATGAGCAGACAACTTTTTTTTTTGTCGATAAATGTTTAGGTAAATAATCGGCAGACAAAAATTGTCCATAATTTTATTCTAATTGTTGCGTAGGGACAGAAATGTAAGTTTTGGGAATGGGTACATGATGAACTTCCAGGGGGTATTTGGTCCCGTTACTGTTCATTATTTTTTTATATTATTTATTATTTAATTTTTTAGTTTATCTCTTTTTATATACCTAATTATGTTTATGTAGTATCTTTATAATATTAATTTTATATCTTAACTTTGGTGTATAATTTTGATAAATTAATTTTTGTGTATTTATTATTTTTATGTAAAGTTGTAAGTTAATGCGTGAACCAGGTCCAGGTCTTGTATTTGGCATTCCCGATGTTGACATTTTTATTATAAGTTATAATTGTACAAAAAATATATAATTATCTCAAAAAATAAATGGTGCAAATATAAAATATTATATGTTGCTAAATTGAAATGTGCGAATATAAAATATTAGAACTTTCTAAAATTGAAAAGTTAAGATTGAAAATACATTAAATGAAAATACAAGTATTTAATTAATCTTGTATCGCAATGATTTCACTTTTATTTGAATTATTAATTAATCTATAATAATTGCTTACAAATTATATTATTTAAAATTTTATGAAATTGTTTTAATGAAAATTACAAATTAATAAAAATAAAAGATGGAATTTATTTAATAGAAATTAAAAAATTAAATTAAAATAAAATATAATAATATAATATAGAAAAGAGAGAAGAATATAAAAAAAATTGGAGAAAAAACGAGGGAATAGTTCATCATCGTAAAGTCCGGGGAGTATTTGGCTCCGTTTAAAACGAAGGGGGTATCCGGACCAATAGTGTAACGACAAGGTTGGATATGGGCCAAACCTTTAACGAGGGTTATATATAGACCTTATCGTAAAGTCCAAGGGAGTATTTGGACCTTTTCCGTATAAGTATTGTTTATTAGGGAGGAGAATGCTAGTCGCTAAAACTTTTTAAGGACGGGCAAATATATAGTTCCCATAATACATTTATTATCTATTAGGGAGGAGAATGCTAGTCCCTAACACTATTTAACGACAGGAAAATATATATTTTTCATAAAAAATTAATCGTCTACTGGGACGAGATTTGTAGTCTCTAAAGGGTTTTAACGACCAGATGTTTTATCCGTCTCTAAAAATATTTAACGACCGAGTTTCTTGCCCCGTAGCTATTGACCTTTAGCGTTGGAAGCTGTTACGATGGGTGGCGACCAGCTTATTCCCGTTATAATTGCTCTTTTAGGACCAGATTTTGATCCTTAGGGAGTAGATTCCCCTTCCTTACATGTCGTTTTTCTTGTAGTGTACTTGAAGTTGTGAATGGAACACTGGACTATTATTGCTAATTTGTGTTTCTTTAAAGTATTTTCTATTTTTGGAGCGGGTCGAACGCCTCGATAATAGATATATGCATCTATGGTTTGTGTCGTTCGACCATCGACAGTGCATACTTTAAATATTATTATGTTGGATCGGATCGTACGACCTCGACATAAATCACGCATGATAAATATTTGGAACTATTCATAATTGATATTGTTTCAATGTCTAAAATTGTTAAATGATGAACATAAATTTGGGACTTAATATTTGTGAAGGGAGTATTTACTATTTCCTGTTATTGAGTTTTTCAGTATTGTTTGTGTAATCCATGCTTAGTTAAAATGTTGACATATTATTTTTAACCCATAGTAAGTGTCAAAAGCGACCCCTCGTTACTACTTCTTCGAGGTTAGAATGGATACTTACTGGGTATATGTTGCTTATGTAGTCACGCTACACTTTTGCACTTAAATGTGCAGGATCTAAGTCAGGTGCATCTGGATATCAGTCTGGTGTGCATGCTTGACTCTGGTACGAGACTACACGGTAAGTTGCTTTTCCGAGCCATTTTGCAGCAGTCGTAGTCTTTCTATTGTAATTGTTCTGTCTATTTTATGTCAGACAGTAGAGTACTAATCTTTTGTATATTCTACTAGTAGCCCATACTCTTATGATACGATGTCTTGGCACACACACTACACTCGTGGTTTTGGTTTTTAATTCACGATTATGATTGCACTCAGTTGCTTTCGTGTTATTAATTTCAAATCTATTGTTTCTTAAATCCTTTTTTTATTTAAGGAAAGTTTAATCACTTGGAATAATTTATTAAAAAGAGGAAATCGCCTGGCTAGTCCACAGTTGGCTTGCTTAGCGGTGGTGTTAGGCACTATCACAACCTATTTTAGAATTGGGTCGTGACAACATGACATCAGAGCACTAGGTTCACGTAGGTCTCATAAGTTATGGGCAAGCCTACTAGAGTCTTGCGGATTGGTGCGCAGACATCCATACTTATCTTCGAGAGGCTATAGGGTGTTAGAAAACTAATCTTTAGTCATCTCTTATCGTGCAGTATATGGTGTACTAAGTTTCTTCTCTTATTCTTTCACAGATGGTGAGAACGTGCACGACAGACATTCCAGACCCGGGAGGAGCTCCTCCCCCTATTGCTAGAAGTTGGGGAAGGGCACCAACTTGAGGTAGAGGATGAGAACGTCCTATATTGGCCCCAGTTGCGCCACCAGTGAATCAAGTGGAGGATCCTATTATTGAGGAGTAGGGCGAGGTGCCCGCAGCAGATCTAGCTCCAGTCGACTTTATGTCAGCACCGGGCTTTTAGGAGATCATGGGCCGTATACTACGGTTCATGGATTCTATGACCCAGGCTGGTTTATTTCTAGTAGACCCAGCCACATCTTAAGCGGAAGGTGGACCACAGACCCCTGCTCAGGCTCCTGAGCATGCACATGTAGTACATTAGACCCGAGCGCACTAACTGTAGGAGGTGCCCCGCCAGTGGAAGCAGTGGTACCTGAGCTTAGACCAGCTGCGGCTGGTGAGCAGCAGAAGCTATCGGGCAGATGGACTAGGCTACACACTCTTATTTTCGGAGGTGAGCAAGATGAGGATCCGAGGACTTCATTGATTGGTGCAGGGACAGACTGCACAATGTGAGGATATTGGATCCACATTAGGTGGATTTCACTACTTTCCAGCTGGAGGGCAGGGCCCATAGGTGGTGGCGGTCTTATCTTCTCGACATGACAGTAGGTTCTCCTCCCATGACTTGGGACTAGTTTACACGTCTATTCTTGGACAAGTATATCCCACCCTCTCAGAGGAAAGAGTTGCGGTTCTAGTTTAAGTAGCTCCAGCAGGGTCAGATGTCACCGACCGATTATGAGGCAAGATTCTCTAAGCTGTCTCGCCATGCACTTATGATACTTCCTACTGAGGCAGAGAGAGTGTGTAGGTTTGTTGCGGGGTCACACTCAGATATTCAGGCTACTATGGCCCAGAAGGTCGATATGGGGACTTCTTATCAGCTATTAGTGGAGATAGCTCGAAGGATTACTGTTAGATAGGTAGAGATAAGATGTAGAGGGACAAGAGGGTCTGTTATTAAAGGGAGTTTAGAGGTGCCCCGGCTAGGGTCCGAGGTCAGTTTGGGAGGGGTCAGCCTAGCACGCCCATATATCTAGCACCACCATCACCACCTCGGGGTGCTCCAATCCGACCCTAATTCAGTGTCATGCCAGAGAATTCATACCCCCCACCAGCTATTCGGGGTTTTTCTATTAGGTACTCAGGCCACCAGGGTTCTTCCAGCACCTACTTCAATGCTATGCTAGAGAGTTCTTACCCAACCATTCAAGGTTGTTCCGGTGGATATTCAGGCCATCAGGTCAAGACTTTAATACAGCAAATCACCGCAACGATAGGTTGTTTCGAGTGCGAGGATCCCAGTCAAGTGTGGAAGTTATGTCCCAGGCTTCGAAGCAAGGTAGTACAGTAGGGTCCTTAGCCTATGATTACAACACCAGCTATCCGGCCGCCCAGAGGCAGAGGGCAGGAGGGTAGAGGCTATCCTAGAGGTAGAGGCAATGGAGGTTATCCAGCTACCGTTCAGTGAGGCGGAGGCCAGCTAGTCGGCGCTTCAACTAGGTTCTACGCTTTTCCTGCTAGATAAGATGTATTGGCCTAAAATACCATGATCACATGTATTATATTTGTCTACGGTAGGCATGCATCGATATTATATGATCCAGGGTCTACCTATTCATATGTGTCATCTATGTTTGCTCATTTCCTAGATATTCCTCGTGAGTCCTAACGAAATTCTATTTATGTGTCCACTCCTACGGGCGATTCTGTTGTTGTGTATCGGATCTATCGGTCCTGTGTGGTCACATTCTGTGGTTCGAGACTAGAGCGGATCTTCTGTTGCTTTATATGACTGGGGTCATCCTGGGCATGGACCGGCTATCCCTATATCACGCCATCCTTGATTTCCATCCCAAGACTGTTATTTTAGCGATGCCAGAATTTCCTAGATTAGAGTGGAAGGGTTCATCTGTCAGTGCATCTAGTCGGGTCATCTATTTTCTGAAGGCTCGATATATGGTCGAGAAGGGTTGTTTCGCTTATCTAGCTTATGTTTGGGATACTACCGCAGAGACTCCCGCGATTAATTTAGTATAAGTAGTTTGAGAGTTCTCCGATGTGTTTCCTTCTGATCTTCCTGGCATGCCACCAGATCGTGATATCGATTTCTGCATTGATTTGGCTCTAGGTACCCAACCTATATCTATTCCACTATACCGTATGGTTGTAAAAGAGTTGAAGGAACTAAAGGAGCATCTTGAGGAGATTCTAACAAAGGGGTTCGTCAGACCAAGTGTATCACCTTGGGGTGTACCAGTTTTATTTGTGAAGAAGAAAGATGGGACTCTGCAAATGTGCATTGATTACCGCCAGTTGAACAGAGTTACCATTAAGAACAAATACCAGTTATCGCGTATCAATGATCTGTTTGACCAGTTGCAGAGTGCTAGGGTATTTTCTAAGATCGACTTGAGATTGGGGTACCATAAGTTGAAGATTCGGGACTCGGATTTTTCGAAGACTACTGTCCGTACTAGTTATGGCCATTATGAGTTTCTAGTGATGTCCTTCAGCTTGATTAACACCCCAGCGGAGTTTATGGATTTGATGAACAGGGTGTTCAAGACTTATATTGATTCGTTTGTCATTGTCTTCATTGATGACATTTTGAGCTACTCGCGTAGCATAGAGGAGCACGAGCAATATTTGACAGTGGCGCTTCAGACTTTGTGAGAACAAAATCTATATGCTAAGTTCTCCAAGTGTGAGTTTTGGCTATATTCTATAACATTCTTGGGGCATGTTGTATCAGGCGAGGGTATTAAGATGGATCCCAAGAAGATTGAGGCAGTTCAAGGTTGGCCTCAACCCACTTCGGCGACTGAGATCAGGAGTTTCTTGGGGTTGGCAAATTATTATCGCCGGTTTGTGGAGGGCTTCTCATCTATTGCAGTACCTTTGACTAGACTGAACCTGAAGGGTGCTTCCTTCTGATGATCCAATGATTGTGAGGCGAGCTTCCAGAGGCTCAAGATTACTTTGACTACAATACCAATTCTAGGGACTTGTTCGTATATTTGGAAGGGGTCCTGAGGGGCCCGAGTAAGTTACAGACGTGTTTCAGAACATCTTTCATTCATGTGTGATGGCTGGATAGAAGCTTAAAATCAGGTTAGGTCATTTTATTCATATTTGGAGCTATAGACCTCAGATTCAAACGGTTTTTGAAGTGATTTTCACTATATGGATTAGGGTAAGTGTTCTCTACTTGGTTTTGGCTATATTTCGTGAATCTATCTTCGTTTTTGATAATTATATTGTGAATTTTAAAGAAACAAACAGGGGATTGTGAGCACGTGATTTTTGCCCTAAGCAAATAGTTCCCAAAAATTCAAACAAAACAACTTCTTTATTATTTCACAATTTTTGTGAATTTTGTGGCATTTTTGGTAATTATTGCATTTTATTTGTGCATTTTAATTCATATGGAAAAAAATATATATTGGCATTTAGGTTTAATTTCATATTTTAGTGTCAATCAGTAGTTAAAATTGTTCACATATAAAGAAAATGACAAAAATAGTTCACTTTTGTATTTTAATTTTTTTAATTGTGAATTCGTCACGGAATAGTTTTAAAATAATTTTAGGATTTAAATAGTTTAACCTTGAATTATATTAGGTCTTTGTTCTAATTTTTTATATTTTTATAAAATCACGAAAAATAAACACAAATGAAAATATTGAAAAATAAAAGAAGAAAATTACAAGGAAAATTCAGAAAAAAGAAATAAAAGGGAAAACAATTAAAAATGTAGCCCTAATTGGAAAGTAAATTTGGGCCATTTTTGCATTATTTCCGCCTGGCCCAAGTTGTTTACCCGCCCACACCAACCCAAACCAATTGCACTGCCCGGTCCAGCCCCTTAATGTCTAAACGACACCATTTAAGGCCAAATGAATCTGGACCGTCGAGGTCCCATAGATCAACGGCTACTAAGCGGGGGATCAATTAATATTTAACTGTCTCAAATCCTT
>MU701841.1:51785-63830 GCA_026770625.1 Nicotiana glauca | reverse complement strand
AAGTTGGGGAGGTTGCTGTTGATTAGCTGATTGCACAGTTATGTGCTATGTTGGTTCCTTTTCGAGGTATGCTGGTGGATCAGTTCTGGTTGCATAAATTGAGTCGAGGATGGCATGAGTGAAGCAAAATTTTGACAAAGTTTATATGGTGCTTCGTAGATGTGTGGAAATAATAGGATGTCTTGAGATGTTGATGATAAAGAATGCTCAGTGTATAGAGAAGGAAAATGTTTGTTTGTATTGGAATGAGATCATATCATGCGGTGTCAGAGTGCTAATAAGGCACGAGTGGTTTTGTTCGTTGAGTCAGGTAATTTGCAGTTTAAATAAGAGTGAATGACTTTTGAGAATGATTCTAATGTGTTCAAGATTTTACATGTAACTATCAGGTGTTTTAAGGTTGTGTATGTGGTTAGAGACTGTGTTTTCATTGGAAAATGTCAAAACTTGTGGTATTTTTATGTTAATTATGGGATTCTATGCATCAGTATCAACAAAATAAAGGTAACGGATTTGGATTCACAAGAGGTTCTTCATAGTAGATTATTTTGGGAATGTGGTGTTTCTAGGAATATTTTAGAGAGTATTCAGTGGCTTATGGGTCTTAGACAGTGTGGTCTTATGCTTAGGTCTCGTGTAGTGAGCCTGAGTTGAGGAACTGTGGTGCTACAGCAAGAGGGAATATCAAGTTGAAAATGAATCAAAAGGAAACCTAGATAAATGAAGTAGCTTGTTAGTGGACCGAATCAGTATGGTAAGGATATGATTAATTCTTCGTATGTGTTCAAGGTAATGAGCCTTTACAGGCATTGTGCAGCAAAGTTCTTGAGTTCTAACAGCTTACTTAGCTCGGTTTGGATAGAAGGATTTAGTCCTAGCAGTTTAGCTGGTGCAAATGGAATTGGGAGAGAGTTTTGTTGGGTTTTACCGTGGTTTGGAGATGTATATATCTTCCTATGGGCATGCGAAGCATGGGATGTGTAACGATTTCCTTCCAAATAGGATCAATGGAAGTTCTTGGCTAGATGAGTTACAGTTCAGTTCTGAAAAGAAGTTCATAAAATTCTAGGCAACGGGTAGCCTCATGTAATCAAGGAAATGATACTGCTAATTGAAAGTGATTTGACGAGAGTATGTGCCTCGGAAAAAGGGTAACGTGATTAGACTGATGATACTTCAGTAGTATTGTGGCATATTATTGTTAGATCGACTATTAATATCTGAGTTTGTTTGATGGCACAGGGGAATTTAAGAATATCCTTCGCAGAATGATTGGGTATTTGAGGTATGATATATATTCATACTGCGGAATTTGGAATCAGGTACAGTGATTCGTGTGCTATATGGAGTTGGAGACTGGGAGTTCTCAGGTACAAACTATGTAGTGATTGTGGATCGTGTGTATTGGTACCGTTTGCGGCTATTGGGATTTGGAGGACCGAATGGATCTTTCTTTGCTTGGTATATTAGATTTTGGATATGATATTGGGGTGTAGACCGGTTGTCTCAGTGTTGGGTTATTCTAGACTATTGTGCTATGGGCTATGTTGGAAAAATGCCACAGGCTGCGTGGTGAGGTGCATCGGATTATGTTCTAGCAGAGTTGTTGTATTCCAAAGACCAGCGGAGGGCTGGGAAGGATTTGCTTTTCTTAATTGGGCCTTCGTGGTGGATTCCAGTGCAGAGATTTCTACCATTGATTCTGTTTCGATATTGAGGGGCTTTTTCGGATGCGTTTCTTGTGGCCGGGCATGTCACCAGGCGAGATTGTGGATTTTGGTATTTATTTAGTGCCGGGCACCGTATCGTACGGCTCCGACAAGAGTTATAGTAGTGGAAGGAGAAGCTTTAGGCTTCTTGGTATTGAGTTCGTTGGCAGGCTGATGTGGCTACGTATTTGGCTTGAGTTAGCTTGGTTAGTCCCGAGTTGAATTGTTGAGGGATAGGTTGATTCGATCGTTATTGAACTTGTTAGTGATCTGGGGAGATCTATGAGTTGCTTTTTCTATGCTGTGAGGTGTTATGATTTGTTGGATATGGGCACATGTGGTGTGGTTCTATTGAGGATTCATAGAGAAAGTCGAGCGGAAAGAGTAATTGAGTGTTGCTCGGTAAGTGGAGTATTGGTTATGGCCTATCGGGTTGCGTGTCATATGTTATTTATTTCACCGTGGGTGTAATGAATCGCATTGGTTTTAGACATTAAATTAGTCGTGGCTGTCGATTTTGAGCATGGCGACTAGAGGTGTTTCATGTGTAACAGTGTTTGGGTAGGATCACGCATTGTGGCGAGGCCACGCGGGGGTATAACCCTTCAGGGTAGATTCGGGTATTCTATTTCCATGATGTGAGACGAGGTCTCAGCCTTGTGTTGTAATGGTACTGATGAGCTTGAGGCACAGCTCTTTTGTTGAGTCATTTACCATGATTTGAGTATGTTTAGACCGTTCCTCATTGGTGCGGGTATTATGCAAGTTGTGGCTTAGGCCTGTGTTGAGGTATCATATCACCAGAGTAGTGTGTTGGATTCGAGGTGATTGTGAGAGTCCCTAATGAATACGAATAGATTCGATTTTCAGTTTGTTGGAAGGATAATATTGAGGTTCGGCTCGAAAATCTGTTGTGTTATTAGTCAAAAGGGAAGTGGCTTCATGAATGGTTGATCTGAGAAATGGTTACGGTTTATTACGTGTTTCATTTATTGTTGGCAGTATATGAAAGTGATGGAATAAGACTTTAGCTAATAAGAGGTTTTCTATCAGTATTTGGTTATTGTGGCAACTGCTGTGAATAGAAGAGTTATCGTTTCGAGTGCTTGGATTATGTGGTATATCATATGATTTCACCTGAGGTTGCAGGTATGGATTATTACAGCTGGTTCGGGACTATTCAAGTATAGGTGTGAGGTTTTGGTCGTATTGATGGTTTCAGAAGTGAAAGGGTAGTTCTCTTATTTATGGGCTAGACTGGATTGGGTAATTTCAGCTATGTTGTATTATCGGACCTATATGAGATAGGGTGACATGGGATCACCCCGGGTATATGATTGGTATGGTCATTCAGCTATTGGTTGGCTTCTAGTACAACTCCGGGTACGCTCGCGGACGAGCGTATGTTTAAGTTGGGGAGGATGTGACGACCCGACCCGTCGTCTCATGAGTTACCGCTCTGTTTCCCCATTTTATGCTTCTCCATGTTTCATTAACAGTATTTGGTGTGTTAGAGTTGATTTGGATTGGTTTAGGTAGGAAATGAGACACTTAGTCTCTTTAAGTAAGGCTTGCTTTGGAAAAGTCAACCTGATGTTGGCTATTGAGTTAGAGGGCTCGGATGTGATTTCTGGTGATTTGTTAGCTTTGGGGGATGATTTGTGGCTTAGGAGTGCGATCGAAATTGATTTTGGAGGTCCGGTGTAGAATTAGGCTTGAATTGGCGAAGTTAGTATCTTGGCGAATTCCGGTTAATGGGTGAAATTTTGATCTGAGGGTCGGAATGGAATTCCGAGAGTTGCAGTAGCTTTGTTGGGTGATTTTGGATGTGTGTGCAAAATTTCAGGTCATTCGGAAGTGTTTTGGTCGGGTTTTTGATCGAATGCGTTTTTCGGAAGTTTTCGAAGAATTTAGGCTTGAATCCGATGTGATTTAATGGTTTTAGCATTTTTGATGTGTTTTGATGATTGGAGCAAGTTTGAATAATGTTTTAGGATGGGTTGGTGTTTTTGGTTGAGGTCCCGTGGGCCTCGGGATGATTTCGGAGGGTCAATCGGAACATTTTTGGACTTAAGATTGCAGGTTTCAGCTGTTGGTATTGCAGAAAAATATTGTTCATCGCATTCGCGTGGGTGAGTCGCAAACGCGTAGAGGAAACTTGAGGGCCAGGACTTTTGGCCTACGTGTTCGCGTCAGAAGGCCTCGCGATCGCGTAGAGGAAGCTGGTCAGCCGTCGTGTTCGTGTGGGGGAGGTTCGCGTGGATGAAGCCGCATTCACGAAGGGCATTTTTGGCAGAGTGATAATTTGGTCATCACGAACGCGGGAGGATCCTCGCATTCGCGTAGAGTAAAATACCTGGGCAGAAGGGTTTTATTTGAATATTTCATCCGCAAGTCTATCCATTTTTTCCTCCATTGTTGAGCACCTTGAGAGCTTTTTGGGAGAAATTGAAGAGGGTTTCAACGGGAATTGATTGGAGGTGAGTCCTATAGCCTAGAAACATCATTTATTGAAGAACCAACCTTTAAATTCATGGAAATTTGAGTAAAATTGGAAGAACTAGGGCTTGACTTTTGAAATGAAAATTTGAGATTTGAGGGGGAATTTGACCTACGATTTTGGTAAATTTGATATGTATGGAATCGTGGCGAGACGAGGAATCCGGTGATGTGAATTTTATGATTTTTCGAGAAGTGGGCCCGGGCCTCTGGTTTTGCTAATTTTGAGATTTTTGCTATTTTTCGATTGTTTTCGATTGGGTATTGTTCCTTTAGTATATTGTGATGTATCCGCTCTATTTTTGGATAGATTCATCGTGCGTGGAGGCCGATTTGAGGGGCAAAGGCGTCGCGATCTAGAGATTTCACCGGTTCGAGGTAAGTAATGATTGTAAATGATATCCTGAGGGTTTGAAACCCCGGATTTGCACATCATAGTGCTGTATTGAGGTGACTTGCACGCCGGAAAGCGAACGTGGGATAGAGCACCGTTGGGGATTGTGACTTGGTCCGTCCCGATTGATGAAATTACTACGTATTTGACTGAAACTACTTGTTATCATCATAAATTGGGCTGATTGTCATGTTTGGGCTTCGTGCCAACTATGTGAATCCTTCAGGGATTGATATCACCATTTTGCATCACTTTTGCATATTATTTGATCTCGGTCCAAGGTTTTAATACTATTTTGCAAACTCAACCGTTTTTCTAAGATTTGAAACCTTAAACAATATTTTACTAACGTTTTGAGCTGAGAGGTATCATGTTAATATTGCCCAAGTGGCTTATGTGCATTTTTGGACTGAGCATGGATCGGGCTGCACGCCGCAGCGGTGTTATATTAATTTTGAGGCTGAGCGCCTGGTTGATGCCACGAGATGGCTTGATAGTGCGCTTGGGCAGTAGGAGCCCCTTTGGTGTCTATACACACCCCAGAGATCGCCGTCGATGTTAAATGGATCGGGCTGTGCGCCGCAACGGGTACCGGAGTGTACCGTCATATGCATTACATTGCACTCATGCATTTGTTTCTATTTGTATTATTTGTCATGACATTCCAGTACTCGCATTTCATTGGCATCCATGCTATTCTTGCACTGCTTACTTGATACCCTGGTGTTAATTGTTAATGGAGTGCTATGCCCGAAGGGCTGACTTATGTGCTGACTTGCACTATCTGTTTCGCATTCATTTGCTTAACTGTTGGAAAAAGATGTTTTCAAAGAAGTTTAAAACTGAGCCCAGATATTTCCAAGGATTTCACGGTTTCACTGTTTTCTCAAAGGGTTACACTGTACTATATAGCATGATAACTTGCTTTACGTGGTTTTCTTGATGCTCAGTTATTATTTACCTTAATTACTCACTGAGTTGGAGTACTCACTTTACTCCCTGCACCTCGTGTGCAGATGCAGGTATTGGTTTACCCGGTAGCGGGTTTGAGTTGGTTGAGGATTTGCTATCGTAACTGAGCAAGGTGACTGCAGCATTCGCGGCACCGGACTTTTCCCTTTGATTTCATATTTTATTCTATGTATTACAGGCTTCATAGTTCTATCAAAAATTCTTCTAGATGCTCGTGACTTGTGACACCCCAATTACGGGCTGAGTCAGGATGGGTTCCCTGTTTTATCATGTTTATTCCGCAATAGGATTTTATTATCTATGATTCAGACTTATTCATGCTAAGTAACTGTTAAAAGAGGCATTGTTGTTCTGTTGGCTGGCCTTGTCTTCACGAGAGGCGTCATCACGACCGGGTTTGGGGAATTGGCTCGTGACAAGAAGGTTTTAGGAAATGTTGGCTCAGATGGAGTGAACAAGTTGCTCGGGATAATCTTCCTATGGAAAGAAAAGATGTTGTAGAGCCTCGCCGACGATAAAGTCCAATTGTCGTCCTTGCCAAACGCCCACAACCTCCATATCGACCCCGTGGATATCCTTTTAATTCTCCCGACCACTACCTTTCTCCACAGAACCCCCTAAATCGTACATCACTTCCCAGATATCCTGTCCACATTGCACCACCATATGCTCCACATCCCCGAGGCTCGCGATGGTCTGCACCACTGCCATAAATGTCTCATCAGGCGTATCAACCACCTGCCCGCAAAAGATTCCAACTGAGGCCAGAGTATAAAATAAAAAAGACTACTAGAAAAAGAGAATACTTTCGGAGAATCTTATGCAAGTTTGTTTGAAAAGCTAAAGTATTCTGGCCTGATTGAGCCGCTCCTCGGCTATACTCCAGACCCACATGCAAAAGGCTTTGATCCTACTGTACGATACATGTACCACTCTAATGTCCAAGGGCGTAGCATTGAGAATTGTCGTTCTTTAGGAAATAGGAAGAATGATTCACAAAGGGATAATTGTGATCAACGACATCAACAAAGAGCATGCGAATCCTCTTGGGGATGTATTGACTAAAGTTGATGATATTGAAGTGGATAATGGTCTTGGAAATATTGATGCAGAACTCAGTGGCTAAGATATTGAGTTTGGTGATTGGAAAGACGCTCCATTTCTTGGTCAACCGGAGAGGAGTTTTTGGCGGCTTATTTTGTTGTCATTTATGTTGTCCGGGTTATTTCAGGGTTGTAACCCGGATATTGTCTTGTGACTCAAACCTTTCTATCCTTTCATTTTGCCTGATTTGTTTAGTCGTTGTAACTCGCTTAGTGCTGTCTAGGTTTATTCTGAGGGTTGTACTCCAGTTTATTGTGCTTGTTTTGTTGTACAAACTCTTTCCCCGCATGTCTAATGCAATTCTCTGTTTTCTGCCATTTCTAGTCATATTTGTTTAGTTCTCTCCTCTTTATAGTTCTTTTCATGCTGGTTCTAGTGACATGACATGCGCGCATACATCTAGGCCTAATCTTAAAGGTTAATCATGAAGCAATTGGGAAGATGACAGGGGCACTTGAGGGAAATAAGAACAGATTTGGACATGTTGAGATCATTTGAAGCCCGAACCATGTGAAACTGGGGCTGATAGAATATAAAGAAACCTTATGTTTCATGCCGCATCAATTTGAAATTAAAGACAAGTTTGCCCAAATTGGCAAGGGTCGTTCGTGATAATGAGAGTGAGAGTGTTGCCCAATGGCGCTTTGTATTTAACAGTTAAAGAAAGCAAAGGTATGGATATAGCTATCAAGTCTAGCACAATCAGAAGATGTCACACATGTTTGTTTAATCGCGTTGTTTATGCTTGGCATATTTTGAAGATTGGAATGACGAAGGCATTTTGTTATGCTATCTAAACACTTTATCCTTCATTACCCTTTTGAGTCTTACTTGTTTTATTTCATACCCCTCTTTCGAAATCAATAGCAAAGATTAGAAACACATGCGTGAAAGCTGAGTAAAAGAAAAAAAAAGAAAAAAGAAAATTAAAAAAATAATCATAAGTGAAAAGAAAAACTATAACAACAAGGAATTTGGGGTGAACTACATTTGACCTGATTCCTTTAAGGATACGTAGGTAGCCTTACGGCTCGGTCATAGTGGAACAAAAATCAGAAATTCCCCAAGCAAGAAACCGGGGCAGAAGTTGCGGTTGTTGTAAAGAAATCTGGTTCCGAAGGTTGTAATTTTGAACCCATGTTAATTTGTTTTGAGCTATCCTTTCTTTCTAACCCTATCCAAAACCACGTTACGGTCCAAAGAAAGACCTTCTGATCAGTCTTCAAAAGATGCCAAGTCAAGCAAGTAAAGGTGATTCATGCCAGGGGCAATACTCCGAAAAAATAATGAAAATGAGAGAGTCTTATTGGTAAAAACCCATGCTCGTAAGGCGGGGAAAATTAAGAAGAATAAAAAATAAGAGAGTCTTATTGGTGAAAACCTTCGGGCACCTTGAGGCAACTGTAAATTGAGAGAAAAGATCAAAATGAGAGAGGCTTGATAGTGAAAACCCTTCGGGCACTACAAGCTAAATAAGAATTATGAATCAGATTGGTTGTACGAAGCATGGAAGTTTCGTTTCACGGAAAAAGGTACGACAAGAGCTGAACATCGGAACTGTTTAACAGAATAGGCCGCAAATGCATGTCACGGTCATTAGATTTAGTATCCACATCCAATAGGTTCTACCTTGTAGTTTTTCTTGTCAGGAATCATCTTTCTCCTTTGTCCTTTATTCTACTCCTTTTTCTTGTTCACTTCTTCATCCTGAGACTGTCTGGTCAAAACAAGTGAGAAATGACTTCAAAATTTGCCATCAGCTTCCCAATTATACAAGACGAGATCTTGCTAGTACATCAAGGTGGCATAAGTCAGGAAAGAACAACTAGGGCACTGAGCTGGTAATAATCAACACACTTTGAGATCCCTACAAAATACAAAGGTTTGGTCCATATTAGTTCATGGAGAATGAGACATATGGAGGATGTTGGGTGAATAGATCAAAGGTATATTCTGTGATGAGATTGACAAAAGGGGTGGACCAGTGACAAGAAAGATATTCCAAGCAGAAATCAAAGGTTATAGACCTTAAGGCCAAAGCCAGTGGCTTAAATCAGGAAAGAGCGACATGAACAATAATGTTGGTAATAATCAAAATGCTTTGGGGGTCAGGTGAAACACAAAGGTTGGGTAGATGATGGTCCAGGAGCAATACAACAAGATAGAAGGTATCAGATTCAAACGAAGAGAAGTATTTTCTGGATTAAGGTTTATGAAGGAAGTGCTTAGTCAAGGAACTAGCAAGGTTTTCGAATGGAAATCAATTGCCATGTCAAGTAAAGGAGCAATAGACCTCAAGGCCAAGGCCAGTGGACAAGTCAAGAAAGAACAACATATACACAGATTGGGGAAAATGTACGTGATTCGGGATTCATGTGAGATACAAAGGTCGGGTAGATGTCGGTTCATGAGCAATGCAACAAATAGAAGATGTTGGGTCCGAACGGAGAAAAGGTATTTTAGTGATACAAATGACAGAGAAAGTGGTTAATCAATAAACATCTTAGTCTGATGAATTTTTCTCCTAAGATAGAAAACCTAGTCTGATGAATTTTCTCCTAGGATAAAAATCTTAGTCTGATGAATTTTTCTCCTAAGATAGAAAACCTAGTCTGACGAATTTTTTCCTAGGATAATTTGAAAAAGAAGGGAAGTCTGGATTCGGAAAAAAGAAAGGAAGCCTGAATTCGGAAAAAAGGGAAGGAAGTCTGAATTCGAAAAAAAAGGAAGTTTGAATTCGAAAAAGAGAAGGAAGTCTAAAAAAGAAAGGAAGTCAAAATTCGAAAAAAGGGAAGGAAGTCTGAATTCGGAAAAAAGAAAGGAAGTCTGAATTCGAAAAAAAAAATAGAAAGGAAGTCTGGATTCGGAAAAAAAGGACCTAATCTGATGAATTATCTCCTGGGATCAAAATCTTAGTCTGATGAATTTTTCTCCTAAGATAAGGATCAAAATCTTAGTCTGATAAATTTTTCTCCTAAGATAAGGATCGAAATCTTAGTCCGATGAATCTTTCTCCTAAGATAAGGATCGAAATCTTAGTCTGATGAATCTTTCTCCTAAGATAAGGGTCGAAATCTTAGTCTGATGAATCTTTCTCCTAAGATAAGGGTCGAAATCTTAGTCTGATGAATCTTTCTCTTAAGATAAGGACCGAAATCTTAGTCTGATGAATCTTTCTCCTAAGATAAAGATAAAAATCTTAGTCTGATGAATCTTTCTCCTAAGATAAGGATAAAAATCTTAGTCTGATGAATCTTTCTTCTAAGATAAAGATAAAAATCTTAGTCTGATGAATTTTTCTCCTAAGATAAGGATCGAAAACTTAGTCTGATGAATCTTTCTCCTAAGATAAGGATAGAAAACCTAGTTTGATGAATTATCTCCTAGGATCGAAATCTTAGTCTGATGAATCTTTCTCCTAAGATAACAAAAATGGACCTAATCTGATGAATTATCTCCTAGGATAACAAAAAGGGGAAGGCAACAATTGAAAAGTTTCAGATAAGAAAGCTAGAAATGGGAAGCAGCAATTAGAAAGTTTCAGATAAGAAAGCTAGAAGTGGAAAGCAACAATTGGAAAGTTTTAGATAAGAAATCTAGAAGTGGGAAGCAACAATTGGAAAGTTTCAGATAAGAAAGCTAGAAGTGGCAAGCAACAATTGGAAAGTTTATGGATAAGGAAATAGTTGGAGTATTGGAAAGTCTCGACTAGATTCAAAGCAGTCAGCCAAAACAGAGTATGAAAAGAAGAAAGGGGAAAACCATCCCCAGCAAGAGTATCACAACCAGCAACACATTTTGAACTAACGAGATTTTCCTTTGATTGAAACAGGGGCAGAAAATCTCGGTTATTTCGGAGTAACCCACCATAAGGAAAGGCAAGCACCAAACAGATGCACTAAGTTATCAAACTGGGGTAGAAGAAATTCCTTTTCGTTGTGTCTATTTTGTTGAAATCAGGAGCCCACCTGGAGAACAGAGGCATAGCTTTCAAGTTGTTGAAATCAGGAGCCCGCCTGAAGAACAGAGGAATACATTCAAGTTTTGAAGTTAGGAGCCCGCCTGGAAAACAGAGGAGTACATTCAAGTTTTGAAGTCAGGAGCCCGCCTGGAGAACAGAGGAAGACGACAATAATCAAGAGAAGACGTTCAAAGGATCATCAATAAAGTACTCGCCTGGAGAGCGGAGAAATACAGTTCAATTCAAGAAGTAGGCACAAGACAACATCAAAAGGATTGTTGTAAGGAAATACAAGGCGATAAGGCAACAATGGTCGCGGAACAAGTTTGAGAATAAGTCTTTGTAATTCATAGGCTATAGCTTAGCCTAGCTTCTTTATTTTTCTTTTAGCATGGTGTAATAAGGGGATCAGCAAGTAGCAGCAATAGCAACAGTAAACACAGCTTCATGGTAGTCCCAGCTACCAAAACTTCCCGAACTACATTGACCTGATTCCTTTTTAGCCAAGGATATGTAGGAAACCTTTGAAGCAGAGGTTCGGTCAAAATCTTTCAAAAGATGCTTCACACGGAGTGTTCAAACGGGCAAAAATCACTCGTATCCGCTCACTTTATATTTGCATGAAAACTCTTCGTGTTTACGAGCAAAGAGGGGCAGCTGTGAGCACGTGATTTTTGCCTCACTTGAATTACTCCCACAAAATCAAAACAAAAAATGTTTGTTGTATTGTGTGCAATTTTGTGAATTTTTGTTGTATTTTATGTTATTTTTTGCATTTTTTATCCGTGCATGTTTATTTGTTTAAATAAATAAAAAAAATACAAAAATAGGTTGCAATTGCACTTAGAATTTAATTAGATATTTTGGAATTAATCAATAATTAATTGCTTTGCAAAAATGAAAATCATAAAAAAAAAATAAACGTATTTGGCATTTCTAGTGTTTAATTTCAAAATTTTGTGATTTTCTTTTAACTGGGTATTTAATTATGTGTGATAATTATTATTAGGTGTTAATTTATTTCTTAATTAATTTGGCCTTTTATAATTTTATCTAGGGTTTTAGTTTTAATTTTTTTTTAAAAATATTTTGGAAAAAGAGAGGGAATCCAAATTTGGGCCAAATTCAATAGTTCCAAATTATATACACCTGAAACCCAGCCAAAAACCCATCAAACAGGCCCAAACCCATTCCAAAGAACCGGTCCAAGAAGCCCTTTACCCAGGTTAATGAAACGATATAGTATGGTGGTGAAACTACATCATTTCAAGATCAAAAGATCTCGATCGTCCATTCATGCACATCCAACGGTCCAGAGATTAACCCAAGCTTCGCCCGACCTTGACCTGATCCAAGACCCTAAACCGACCCAGCCCTTTACAAAATGAAACGACACCGTTCCTCCC
>MU701841.1:31038-50912 GCA_026770625.1 Nicotiana glauca | reverse complement strand
CCATCAAACCGGCCCAAACCCATTCCAAAGAACCGGTCCAAGAAGCCCTTCACCCAGGTTAATGAAACGACGTAGTATGGTGGTGAAACTACGTCGTTTCAAGACCAAAAGATCCCGATCGTCCATTCATGCACATCCAACGGTCCAGAGATTAACCCAAGCTTCGCCCGACCCTGACCCGATCTAAGACCCTAAACCGACCCAACCATTTACTAAATGAAACGACACCATTTTTCCCCCCATATTGATCTGGACTGTCAATCTCATGAGATCGAACGGTCCAAAATCAATAATTGGGTTTAATATACCCAAGACCATCTGACCCCCCCCCTCCCATTCACTCTCCTCATCGTCTCCCTCAACTCCGACCTAACGCCGCCTCACTCCGCCGCCTTCCACCTACCGAAAATCGCCCACAGCGGTGGACGGTGGTCAAACGCCACCACAAATACACCTCATGATCCCCTCACCCTCCTCTACCACAAACCCTAACATGTTTCCCTCGAACATGGCTAGAAACCTTCGAATATCAAATCTAGGGTTCAACCCCTAAGACCCATAGCAAGTCTATTCATGTAAAAGCGTTTCTCAAGATTTGTTAGAACGGAAGGCCTGATTGATCCTCAAATAATGTTGCCCGCTTGTTCCCAACAAAGAACGAGTGGATAACATTATTTTGGGATTTGGGAACGTCAAGGGCAATTTCAAGTTTACAACAATGAGTTTTCTTTTCCTTGTGAATATCCTTCTATCATTTTTTATCCTCTTTTCCTCTTCTCCTAGGACAGTTCTTGGTCTGAGTGTTTGAAGAATTTCGAACTCAGTTTTGTTTTCCGTTTATATCAATTTAGGGATCATTTTGTTCAGCTTTTCAATTGTTGATTGTTAAATCTTAATTACTGGTAAAATTATTGTCTTCTTACTTTTAAATTATGGCGTATTTTGTAAATTGTCCTAAATAGATTCCTGTTAGTTTGTCAATAATTTTGTTTGTAAACCTTAGTGATAGTCTTGAAAATGTTTCTCGTCTTATGATTTGTTGTAGAAATACTGGATTTGAATTAGGTTCATTTTTAGAGTTTGAAAAGCCCTGATTGGATTTTGGTTAAATAACCCGGATTTGATTTGAATTGGATTTATCTAGACCCATTAATTTGGGTTAATTGAACCCAAAATTTGCCTGCTTTCAGGGGTAAATAACAGGGGATTAAAGGGTAGTCAAGGATTGTTTAACAAAGGTAATCAAGTAGGGGGTTGCTAAGTAATAGTTGGTGCACTAATGAATTAGTTTAAAAGAGGTACTACTGAGTGGAATTATTAAAAAATAAAGGATAATTAGTAATGTGAACTGCGCTAATGATGATTCTAAGAGCTAAAACAGGCACTAATGATTAAATAAAAGGCACTAGAGTAATGGGGTAATAGAAAATTGCAAGATAAGATTGATAGTGAGGAGTGCACTAATGGTATGCCTATGTAGACTAGGCTGGAAACCAGATTGAGAAGGGGAGAAGAAAAAGAGTAATTGAAAGGTTCTGAAAAAGCTTAAGAGAGGAGGAAATACTGAGTTTGAGAATTAGTTGTTTTCTTTCTGAAATTTCCAATAAATGTTGAAATATGTTTGAATTGGTTCTGATTGAGTGGTGTGGCTCTTGGAACTTTTTATTAATTTAGAACTCCTGAAAAACTTCAGAATCTATGCATCTGGGTATATAATGAATTAAGCTTTGGTTTGGAGTCAATTTTTTAAAAATTCATCTACTATTCCATTGGTTTTCCAGGACTGTTCACTATCTGATTGGTCAAATCTAAGTTGACTGCTACTGCTTACTGTTGAGCTTCTCACATCTGCTGTTAATTTACTTTCCAGGTACACGATTTCTCAGTTCTACCTAATGAAAAGTTTGGCTTGAAGTTGAAATAGAAATCTGGAGTTTTGGAATCTAGTGTCAATGTGTCTTTCAATTGCTCATAGTTTAGCTTTCATTTCTGTTTTAATCACACTATTCTGAATTGTATGATGTACTACACTTCATTTGACATCTTGTATTACTCTTCTGAAGGCTGTATGTAGTATAAACTTGGTAGGAATTCATTTGTTTATCAACCATCTTATAGTTAGATTCAGGTTTGAGATGAGTGAACTCATGTAATTGTATTTGGAATTAGACTGTCACAAACCTGATGGATCTGTCTAAATAGAATCATTAGTTAGCTTTTGAGTCATTCATGTTAGCTAGAGTAGTAGTTGTTCATAACCTAGCTTACTGGCTGATCCCATTTCATGTTATTCGTGTTGTTGACTCCTTCAAGGATTGGATCAAATTTTGTTGATGAGACTGATTCAAGGTTTTGGATCATTAAACATATGCTAAGTAGCAATTTCCTAGTTCGATGTAGTATACTTGGATGTAGTATGCATAATAGATATATATTTACTTGAAATGGGACTTGGTTTATTGATTTCAGGGGCGTTCTAGCTTAGTGGTGTCCATGTTTATACATAAATTTTATTTTAACATGTTCAAAGGGCTGTAGGTGTAACTGTATGTTTAAAAATAAAATTTGAAAACCTGTGAGTTGATCGTGCTGCCACAGGGATTCAACCTTGAATCCATGCCTAGCCATTACATTGTGTCGTCAAAATGGGATGGCGTTTGTAACATGATACTGGGCTGCTTTTGGGCCCAGGATTGAGGTAGTAGGTGGACTCATTAGTAATTAAAATACAATAGGCTGTTGGGCTCAGGTTTCGACCGAAACTGGGCAGCCTTTTGCTAGTTAAGCCATTAGTTCATTATTCAAAGAAGTATGAAAGAACGGACATTAGTTGGGTTGTTGGGATTAGTTTTGGAAGAGATAGGAATATGGGTAATTGGAAATTGAACGGGTTGAGTATTGGTCATATTATGCATATGTAAATTGGGTTCAATATTAACTTTATTTTCCTTCTTCATTTACGCTAGTAGCATGTTTACTTGAAATAAATCACTCGCATTTGAATGTTAAATATTGTATTTTTTTTAATTATGCAAGTTTGTTTTAGGTGATTTAAACTAATTTATATGTTAAAGTCTGTGTGTTGTAGTGCTATGATAGATATCTTTTAGCTGTTGGAATTTTATATCCCAAGTCTAAGGCTCAAGAATGTGAAAAATGGTTATTTTCGTAAATGTCTCTATCTTAGTGTAAGGCTGGATACTTTGCAAATGGTTGTTTAGTTAAGGAAGGGTTAAGGCTGCAAATCAAAGAGGTGGGCACAATTTGATGTCGTAAATTAGTGGTAGTAAAATGACTAATTAATGTAGGAAATTAATTAGGGTGCAGTGTGCATTTCATGTGACTCAAATCCAAATCATTATAGCATTGAATAAAATGTGTTTCGGATTACGGGTGCATTTCATGTGACGTGATCCAAAGACATATTTTAGATGACGTTAAATCTTCTTTTAAAATAAATAAAAGCAGTTAAAAAGTTAAAATTGCACATAGGCTAAAACATGTTTAAAATCATATAACTAGGCCAATTATAATCGTTGAGGACCGTGCTAGACCCACGGAACTCGGGAATGCCTAACACCTTCTCCTGAGTTAACAGAATACCTTACCCGGAATTCTAGTTCACGGACTGTAATACAGAGTCAACCCTTTCCTCGATTCGGGATTTGAACCGGTGACTTGGGACACCATAAATCTCCCAAGTGGCGACTCTGAATCTCTTAAATAATCCTGTTTCGATTGTCCTTTAATTAGAAAACTCCCCTTTATATACTATCCTACGGGTGTATAAAAAGGAGGTGTGACAATGAGTACTGTCTTCAGCTCCACCATGGACATTCAAGCCTTTCTTTCCAAGGAGAGCAAAAGCACTCTTTGTGTACCAGCATTGGAAAGAGATTATTTTCTTGTTGGAAGACATAGTAATAGATTTCGATCAGTCGATATCACCACTGGTTGCCCAAGTATACTTGTTTTAAATAATCTCCCGTACCTGACAAGTATCAACAAAGAGTTTAAGTTCATGTTATACTACTCTAATAGAGAAACTGAGGATGTTTGTTCCATTTAGAAGGATATCCAGTTGTAATGGATCCAATATATTTTCTGCTTAGTTGAGATTCTTCTGTATATGATTCGAGCGAGTTGCAAAGCAAGGAGCAGGAGAAAGGGGGCTGAAGTTATTTAAAAAGTGGATACCAGTTAAAAGTTAAAAAAAAATGGGATTAGATTAAATGGGGGCGACCAAATTGGGTGCCCCGTGCAATTTTTACGTTGCTTTATAACATAATAGGTGCTAAGAGTTTTGTAGGAAAATTGGGTCCACCCATAAGGGGTGCTTTAAGGCCCAATAGGGTTATTAGTTAACCATAATATTCCCTATACAAGTACACTTAGTGTGTACATTAAAAAGACAGACTCTGCAGTATTTTTCTACGCTCTTATCTCTCAATTTCGGTTAGGGTTTAGACTGTGAATTTGGGGGTTGCTCCAACACACCGTGACAACCACCGCCGACCAGTAATTCCAGATACAGTTCATCCGTTTTCGCTTCCGCTTCACGAAGAGCAAGTCAGTTCTCATTTTATGATTTACGCGCTATCTAATATGTTTAGATTAACGTGTTCCTTCATTGGTATCAGAGCCATAGGCTGGTTTTCTGGTCCGGATACATATATAGAATAGTTTTAGATTTATATGTAAATCTAAAATGTCATATACATGTGTATTTACTATGAAATTGAGACTATTAATCTGTTTGACATATCTGTTTTATCAATAGAAATAAGTTTTCAGATCTGATAAATAAATATATGCATTAAAAATAATCGTTGGTTGATTTTTGAGTGAATCAATTGCGTTTTTTTATATATGTCTCGCTGAGTTGTAAATCACATTTGGACAGTGATTGAAAAATTTGGAATCTATATTAAACCAATATTCAATATGTTTAAAAACAATCTGAAATTTTAGTAAATCAGTTTTTTTTAACTGATTTGATTTTTTTGTATCAAAAAACATATTAATAAATAAAGAAGAAGAGAGTTTCGATTTCTCTTGTTACAATTTCTTCCAACAAACTGTCCCATTGCCTGAGTTTTACGCCATACTTGGTGGCTGCCTTACCAAAGACCCAATCGTTTTTGGGTATAGCCATGGCCGAAAATTGGAGCTTGGTGCTCCAATGCTGTTGATACTTGACAGCGACTCATGAGAGAAGGAAGAAAAGAAATAAAGTTTTTTCCTTCCTAAATCAAATAATAAAAAATATATGGAGCTTGGTGCTCCATGGCTATGGGAAAAGAAGAGAATTAGAAATACTCCGTCCGTTTTAATTTATGTGAATATATTTCCTTTTTAGTCTGTGCCAAAAAGAATGATCTTTTTTCCTATTTGAAAATAATTTACCTTTATGCGATGATTTATAGTCACACAAAATATATGTGCTTTATTTTACACCACAAATTAAAAAATCTTCTCTCTTTTCTTGAACTTCGTGCCCAGTCAAATGAGTTCACATAAATTCAAACGGAGGGAGTATATTTTTTCAACTAACAGGAAGGCTAGCAGCGACTAACTTTGTAAGATGAGCATCTTCCTAAAACCCTACCCCTTTAATACTTATAATTTTTATTAAAAAGGCGTAATGGCTTCCTGGCCACTTAAACTTGTACCGGTTTGTAAAGTCGATACATGAACTTATATTTTTCCCATTGAAAAACTTCAACTTGATGGAATGAATACTAATAAATACTTTTTGTTGAACGTGATCGTCAATCGCTCTGACATGAATGTCATGTCACATGTTTGGTCATTATTATATGACATGTGGATTTGTGGGTCCTATACTATTAGAAAAAAAATTAATCTTTGAGATTTAATTTCTTTTTCTTTCTCTTTTTTCTCCATCATACATAACCAATAGTCCACTAACAACTCCAAACCTCAGCCATTTTCAACCACAAATTGTCTTTTTCCTCCTATATGAAAGCTTTGTCCAAACAACAATATAGACTACTGACTTTTTCTGCTTTGACAGTCTGTATAGATAGCTTGTGTTATATACGCACTATTCACAAGGTAGCAATGGATGACAGCTTCAGAGTGGACAAGGTCGTCGGCTCTCTGACTTCGACGACGACGGCGTCCTCCTCCAATTTGAGTTCTCTCTGATGTTTAACCGGTGACGAGATACACAAAAGGGGATAGAATAGGTATAGTCCATCCCCAGAACTACTTGACTTTGATTCCAAACCCCACTCTCCTCATATTGACGGCTTTTTCGCTAAGCCCCACCTGCAAACCCTAGATTTTTCCAAAACAGCTCCAGTCCAATCTAGAAGAGCTCAGTGACGACCAAGAAGAATCAAATGATGGTGATGCTGATGAATCGGATATCTGGTCTTGTATTTCTTTTCCAGTAAATCAACGCATAACAATTTGGACTATTTTTAGATTTGTGTTTGTCATCTTTGTGCAAGAGTCATTTAGTGAATGAGAAAGAGAAAGGGAAAAAGAAACAGGGAAGGGGAGGGAAAGTAGGATAGAAAATGAAAAATATTTACAGGATAGAGGAGTTGCTTGTGAAGACGAGAGAGGTGGGAAGGGAGGGAAAAAGAGAAGGGGAGAGAGAAAGACCTTTTTTTCTTTTTTCTCCCCTTTCTTATTTATATTTTATTCTATTTTTAATATTTTTTAATAAAAATAAAACTATTCACGCGCCTTGATATCGTGATTTGCACACAATTTAACCATGTCACCTGTGCCACTTCTACATAGGCTTGGTCAATAGTCAAATGTGCTTATTATTATTCATTCCGTCAAGTTGAAGTGTTGATATGGGAAAAATATAAGTTCATGTATCGACTTTACAAACAGATATAAGTTTAAGTGGTAGGAGTATACGTGTCTAACGGGTGGGCCGGGCCGGGCCGGTATGGGCCCATTTTATTTTGACCCGTCCGGGTGCGGTTCCGGGCTGGTTACGGGTTGGGTTTTAACGGGTTTAGCGGGTTCAGATTAATTCGGGTAAAAATTGAACCAAAAGGTTATGGGTTGAGGGGGCCGAGTCGGGCCGGGTTTAGTGTATTTATAATTTTTTTTTTGGAATTTTGTATAACTATTGTAAGTTATATTATTACTTTCTATTAATTTAAAGAATACAAGGTAGATGAGAAAAAATTGCACTTATTGCAAGTGCTACTTTTATTTTATAATTCAAATTTCAAACTTACAAATTGAAATTTTTACATTTTTAACAAGTAAATTCAAAGGTTTTGCATTGCGCTACTAAGTTCCTCATAATCAATATGAACTGAGTAACCTTCTTCTGGAGTGTTAAATTCGGATGGGTTACCATGCGTTAATATATCTCCAAGTTCCTCGTCTTTTGGGCTATCACGTCCTTGATTTCTTCTTTTCGATCTAATCCAATCTCTGAAACATACTAAAACTTCCAAAGCATTACTTCCCATTGAGTGACGGGTGTCTCCAAGTTGTTGTCTTGCTTGGCTAAATGCACTCTCCGATGCAACAGTTGAAATTGGTACATTCCGCACGTCCCGAGCCATTGCGAAAAGAACAAGAAATTGCTTTCCATTCTCATGCCACCATCCCAACGGAGAAAAATCCTTTGTGCGAGGCTCCTTTTGCTTCTACAAGTAGAATTGAAGTTCGTCAATGTTCCTGCAACTTGTTTGAGCATTAGAAAATGTAGAAAAAATATTAAAACTATCATCAAAGCCTTCTTCGTCATTCACAGTAGCAGAAGTGCTACATTGCATAGTAGGATTAACATTGCCTACAGTACGAGCAGCATTATCAATTACATTTGCATAATAATTATATAATTGATGTAAATAATCATTTAGATTGTTCATAGAAACATATAAATTTGGGATTTCAGTTTCTCCAATCTCCATATAAGTATATAAAGTATTCATTAATTGGTGATAATCAGACATCTTAATAGAAGGATTTAAAACAGCACCAATTAAGTAAATCGGAGGAATTGAAAAGAGATATTTTTTGAATTTTGCTTGCATTTTTTCCACAACATCCTTATACTTTTCTTTCTTCTTAAATTCAAAGAGTAGAAAAGAAATTTGCGCTATATGTACTAAAGCCATAGTAATAGTAGGGCAATAAGCTCCAGAAAATTCAACAGTAGCTATATAAAATTTATGTAAAAATTTAACAACATCATTAATGACCTCCCAAGTAGCAGTTGTTAACATATGGCTTGGATCAGTACAATGCGCATTAGCAACTTCAGTTATTGGGAATCTATATTTGTGGCAAACTTTTAAAAATATATATGTATAGTTCCATCTAGTAATAATTTCGTCTGGCATGAATTGGGGTTGAAGGTTATACTGGACACACTTATTCTTAAATTCTTTTATTCTAGATTGTCTATTATTTCCTTGAATGACACCAACTGCTCTTCTAACATGAGTAATCTCAATTGAAAATAAATCAAGACCACTTTTAACAATTAAATTATAAACATGACATGCACACCTAACATGAAAAATTTCATTAAGAGGTGGTTTCAAATGCATTTTTAATATTGAAATTGCGGCATTGTTGTTAGAAGCATTATCAAAAGACATACACAATACTTTTTGGTTGAGATTATAAAATTCAACAACTTCACAAATAGTACTACTTATAAATGCAGCAGTATGACTCTGATTTTCATCATATCTAAAAGCAATAATACGTTTTTGCATACAAGTATTATCATCTATCCAATGGCATTTAATAGTCAAATAATCACGTCCATTAACAGCATGGCCAATATCAGAAGTTAGAGAAACTATACAAAGAAAGTGGCTAAACAAATAACGTAAATATGTTTGATATTGTCCATGAAGTCTAAAGATATCAGCTCTATAAATACTTCTAGGGATACCTTTAAATAAATGATTGTAAATCCTTTGAATATACATAATAAGATATGGCGAAGAATCAAAAGAAAAAGGTAGACAACCTAAAATAATCATTTTTGCTAACTCCTCACGATCCTTCATTTTATCATATTAAATTAATCCTCCAGTAGTAAGGTTAATAGTTGCTTGATTTTCATCACCATCAGAGCCCCATTCTATGGGATGTGAAATTCTCATATGTCTACTAAGCGTTCCAGTTCCCCCTAAATTTTCTCCAGTCAAATGTTTAAAATCATCTTTACAAAGTTTGTATCTAACTCTATCAGTACCTTCAATTATTTCAAAAAAATTACAAACCTTACTTCTTTTTCTACTATTAGAATCGGAGCCACATGTGGTCTACTAATAGTGCCACGACCACCACCCCTTGTAGCAACTCCAATACTACCAACTCCAGCACTAGTAGGTGTAGTTGATATCTCATCTTCCATTCCTAATTCATTATCTTCTATTCCATAATCTTCTTGTAATTGTTCATAATCTATATTATCATTAGGCGATGTTTCGGGAACAAGAGAAATTGGGGTACTATTACTACCAGATGCTGAAGAACTACCTATTTTTTTTATTTTCCTTACTAGTAACTTTTCTACACGCTCTTTTAGCAGCATTAAACATATTATAAAAATTAAAGTATAAGCACAAAATAAATATGCAATTAAAATATTAAAGAAGAGAAAGAGTTGGAGGGAGTGCACCGAATTGGACAATAAATTGAGTACTTGATTACGCAATTCTGATGTTACCACGAACAAACGTCAAGCAAGTTTTTCAATTTGAAGTTCAATTGTTATAAACTTCAAAACCCGAATGATAAAACACGATAAATTAAATTCAAGAAAAGAGAGCCAAATAAAATTAGAAGAAGAAATGATGAATTGAAGACTTGAAGTCTTGAAAATTGGAGAATAAGAGAATGAGAGAAATTGAGATAGAGAAATGAGATTTGAGTGAGAAATGAAGAAGAGAGGGGGGTATTTATAGTTTTAGAGAAGGTTATTTTTGTAAAATTAAAAAGGGTTAAAAATATAAAAAAAAATTGGCTATTTTTGCAATTGATCCGTTGGCTAACGGATCAGTTCAATTTCTCACCGTTGCCAACGGTCAATGGGACCCACACCTGCCAAAAAATAAATTTAGCCGTTATCCGGGCCGATTTAACCGATTGCGAGCACTGTTCATCCAGACCGGGTTTACCGGGTCTGATTAACCGTTCCAAAAATTTAAATGTTCAAAACCCCTTTACCCCCAACCTAGCCCACCCGGCCCCTTATGAACCGGGCCGGTCCGGTTCCGATTTTAACTGGTCTGGGCCAGTCCGGCTCCGGGTCAACCCGGCCCGTTAGACACCTATAGGTAGGAGCTATCTAAAAAGCTGAGTGAATCCGTAGTTACAGAAAAAAGTTATTAAAATATCATGGTATAGCCAGTTTTCACACTGGTCAATGAAAAATAGTCAGCGTTTACCAATAGCCACTATTTTGCTGTAATAGGGACCGGTCCAGTATAATATACGGGAATTCTGGTGCATTTGTGTGCGAACTCCAGCATATTATGCTGGACCGGTATACTTTGCTAGCTCCTATAAAATTTGCGCGAGACTGGAGCACCAGTGCTCCAAACTCCAGTATATTATACTGGACAATTATACTTATTGGAACTCCCGTAAAATTTACGGGAGTTACAGCATAATTATGCTTGAACTCCCGTAAAATTTGCGGGAGTTCCAGCATAGTTATCCTGGAACTCCCGTAAAATTTACGGGAGTTCAAGTATACTTATGCTGGAACTCCCGTAAAATTTACGGGAGTTCAAGTATACTTATGCTGGAACTCCCGTAAAATTTACGGGAGTTCAAGTATACTTATGCTGGAACTCCCGTAAAATTTACGGGAGTTCAAGTATACTTATGCTGGAACTCCCGTAAAATTTACGGGAGTTCAAGTATACTTATGCTGGAACTCCCGTAAAATTTACGGGAGCTACAGCATAATTATGCTTGACCTCCCGTAAAATTTGCGGGAGTTCCAGCATAGTTATCCTGGAACTCCCGTAAAATTTACGGGAGTTCAAGTATACTTATGCTGGAACTCCCGTAAAATTTGCGGGCATATTTTTTTGGATTTTGAACAGTATTTTTGCTCAGATTTAAAGTGGCTAAATTTCGATAACTTTTGAAACTTGGCTAATTTTCAACGACCAATGATAAATCTGGCTATTTTTGAATTTCTCTCGAAAAAAAGTTTGAAGTTCGGACCCTTGGTTAAGCCCGAAACAGTTTTTTCTCACGAAAATCAAAATCAAACCTTTTTCCTAGAAACCAAACAGATCTCAAGACTCCCCACAGCAAATTTGTCAATGGCTTCGTCCGGAAAATCAGTGATCCAAACCCTAAAGCGCTTCATGAAGAAGCCATGGGAGTTCACTGGACCACAAACAAGTCCAGAGTATCTATCCGCTGTACCCAAGGCAACTGATTACAGGCTCTTCTGTCCGGCCACAGCTCAAGCTAAGGCCATCATACCTACTTCCGATCCTGAAACCGTGTTTGACATCAAGTACTTTTCTCGTGACCAGAGACGTAACCGTCCTCCAATTAGGCGTACTTTCCTCAATAAAGCTGATGTTGAGAAGATGATGATGGAGAAGAAGACTTTTGATGTCAATGATTTTCCTCAGCCTTATTTGACTGCGAAGATTGAAGAGGATATGGATGCTATTGGTGGTGGATACCAGAAATGAAGGTAAGGAATCTCGATTTTAGGGTCTCTTTATCTGTTTATTAGTAATTATTGGAAATTGGGCTTGTTAGTTGAATAATCAATCAGTTAATCAATCAATCGTGTATGCCTCAGTACTAATTTGGCTTTTAAGGCACATTTGGAGTTATTTTACTCCTCATTGTTGCACATAGATTGTTATTTGAACGTTTGATGAAAATATTTGATGTACTGGGTTTAGCTGGTGTTCTCATATAGGAGGAACTTAGAGCTTCTCTTTAATTGGAATTATTGGCGATTTATCTCATTTGTCTTTAATTGGTGATGCTTTAGTTTGTCTGTGGTAAAGGAGGGGAGACAGGTAATTTGAAGATGTAGGGGTGGGTTTGCTTCATTATGGAGGAAAATGTTACTTTTTCATGGAAAATCATTTTCTAGATAATTTTACAGCGTTTGGTTGGGTATGAAAGTAGGTAACATATAGTATTCATGCAGGGTCTGGGATATGGTATAAAAATTGCATTGGTGATATTTTTGAGCTATGTTGCTGGTCTCGTCCAAAAAATGCTGTTGCAACCGTGTCAAATCCTCCAAATGCATTACTTTTAGAGGATCCGAAACAAGCTCAGTGACATTAATGGAGGATTCGAGCAGCATATCTTTTTAATACCAAAGGTTGAAAACCATGTTTAAGTATTGATTAAAATAGGTGATATGGATAAGACGTAGAGGGCAGAGACTATACTTTTTGATGTAAAGCTTCAATTTTTAGATCATTTCGACTGAGGCCTTTTGAAGAGACTATTTCTTCTGCTTTAGCATTTGTCCTCCAAGCATATTTTGGACACTCCGTTTACCCCCTTCATCAATAACGGTAGAAAAAATTGGAATATTTGCAAAGGAAATGAGTTTCATTTATTGAACTAAGCACTTGACGAGATTTTGGCTTTCCCTCCTTTTCCTTGCGGCAAGATGAAATGGGATGTACCGGAAACTTTGAGAGCAGTCTACAAATAGAATGTTTGGGGGAGGGGGGTGTTCCGAGATTTGCCTTTATGGGGCCTAAACTGAAAATGAGATTTAATGCTTAGCTAGGTTTCTGCAGTTTGAGCATAATTTTTGTGGGAAATTCTTTGAGGAGTCTATGGACAAAAGGTACATGACATTGTTGTCAAAGGCGCGTTTAAGCCCTAAAACGAGGCTCAAAATATGTTGAACGTTTCGCCTCACTTTGTGGGCGCTTCAGTGTCCCATCAAGGCTCTAAGACATGCTTTTCCTTGCCAATGAGCGTAACCCTGAAAAGGCGACACTGAAAAATTAATATTTCACTTTATCGTAATATTTTTTCATTTTTTTGTCCTATATTTGTTATTCATGCTTATAATTATTGGCCTTGGACTACATATACATATTTTTGCTTTTTCTCCATTCTGTGCTTTTCGCCTTTGATATCGCTGGTACTTAACAACAACAACAACCCAGTATAATCCCACTTAGTGGGGTCTGGGGAGGGTAATGTGTACGCAGACCTTACCCCTACCCTAGGGTAGAGAGGCTGTTTCCAAATAGACCCCCGGCATCCTTCCCTCCAAGAACTTCCCACCTTGCTCTTGAGGAGACTCGAACCCACAACCGCTGGTACTTGAATGCATTACAAACCTGCAATTTCAAAAAAGACATGAATTATTTAGAAAATCTCCCAACTTAAGAGTACAAAAAAAAGCTTACAGGCCAAATGGTTAAATATGCCTAAGTTTACATATTATGTGGTACCATCCCCTCTCCTCCATCCAACCGATCGATGGCTCCTTCCTCGATAACCTTGTCATTGCCCCATTTACTCTGCCCTCCACATGCTACTGTTGCCTCATTTTTGGTCTCGTCCCCAAATAAAGGTTGCTTCTTGTCATGCTTCCCTTTTCAGGAATTAGCCTTCGATGGCATGCCCTCCTTTTGTCCCCCGTGCCATGAGCACCTTTGACCCTTTGACCCCTGTTCCAGCTTTTTCCTTTCCCTTTTTCCCCTCCCTTCTAAGATCTCCCCTTTTGCAAATTGGCGGTAAAACCCAAGCCCCATCCTTTTTACAAGTTTCAAACCTTCTCCTTTCCCCCACTTATAAAGTGAAAAATATCATATTATAGCTGATTATAATGGCTTCAGTGTTACCAAAGAAACATCGTGCTCAAAATTTGACCACGTATGCTGCTTCCAGCAAAATAATATTGTGCTATTCTCAAAATTACATGTGCCAGAAAGACTGAAAATTGCAAATGTTTAGCCCTTTTGGTACTATGTGACTTTACCTTATCAAAAAAATCATTTGGCATCACTTGATATTTATGTCGAATAGCATTAGTTGACGAGGTCTTTAAAAAAGTTAGCTTATTTTTTTTTTTTATTGGTCCTAGTTTCTTTTTTTTTCCAACACCAGTGTGAAGTATGATTAGTTTTACATTATATTATTCAATTTTTCTTCTTTTGATTTAAAGCACCATTTTTTCTCTGAGCGCAAATTAGCAATCATGTTAGTCTCTATTTCTTTGTTTGCGGGTTGGAAGAAGAAGATTCAGATGGGGCATTAGGTTATGTGAGAAAGGGGAGTCAAAATGAAGATTTGTTATTCTAGTCAGCTTCCTAACCTATTCAAAATTGCATGGAAAGTAAAGGAGAGTTTGTTTTGCTTACTTTTTTATCACACCAGACAACAAAGCAAGATAAGTTATTTACCAAATGAATGTACCAATTGTCCTCTAAGCTTTTCCATTCCCTTCCACAGCCTATTGTTAATGATGGTTGCATCTTCTGGTCAGTTAGAGCAAACATAACTTCATGTATTTTGTTGAAAACATTTCTTGATACTGACATTATAGTTGACTTGGGAAAATCATGCTGATGAGATTTATAATTAGAGGTACTTAAGAATAGGTCGAGTTGACTCTACTGTTATGCGTTAGAAAGGAAGATGAGTACAGAATGTCAAACTTTTAAAGAAATGCTAGTAAGCTATAGACTTGAAACAACGTATAGAGCTAACTATGCATAACTTTGAGTAAGAATGTTAATGTGCCTTGATGAACCACCTTAATGCTTCATTTGGACCTAATTATGCTAGAGCAAGAATGTAATATAATGAATTAAGCAGAGACGCAACCATCTTAATGAGATCAAATGTTATGGTTGAAATATGAAATTTCAAGTGTGTACCATGTTAGCATGAAACTAAACTATCTTAACAAACAAGCAGTAACTAAAATATCTTAACAAACATGTAGTTACTGCTTTTAGTTGTCTATGTGGATATAGTGATGTTTCACAGTTTCTGCCGGTACTCTTCTAGAGTAAAGTAGCCACATCTAGATCCTTAAGGTGTTTAGAGTGCTAAAATACATCATAATTTTGTGATGGGATCAAGTTTTATATTACTATATATTTTTCCTGGTAAATTGCCTTGGGCTAACGTCATTCTATAGCTAGTCTCTAGGAGAAGATGAAAGAGCGAATTAGCAGAGTATGTCTGGAAGCCATGCTAGAAGATGTTCTTATGTTGCGGCAAACATAGTTATTATACACTTGGAACATTCACAGGGGTTGTGCCCCCCATAGCTCTAAAGTCTACTGTCATTTTTAGGAGTGAAATGAGCTAAGCTTAGCCCAAGAGTAGCAAGGTGTAATTCAACTTGGTGCATCGAGAGTTGGGCTTCAGGTTGGCTTGTGTCCTTCTGAGCTTTGAGATGATCAAGTTTTACTGAGCTCGAGACTGCTCAATGGGTTGGGTTAGCTTCCACAACAACGACAGAACTTTTACCAAATATATTGGAGTTTTTCCAACATCAAATATATGATGGAGAGAGGGATTGATGTGTGTGTGGGTTGGGGGGTTGACACTACGAGAGGGAGAAGAGGCGGCCTGCTAGTATATGAGAAAAAAAAATTGTGGGAAGGACAAGCGGGCTCGGACTCGAAGTTGGAAAGTCACAATTGGATTTGAGCCGGGACTGAGCCAAGCTTGAGCAGGTCGTGAGCATGCACCAGTAATCTTATATAACATCAGGTCCACCATGTATCTTCTGGCATAATTGTCAAAAAGAAATAGTAACTGGGATAGTTCTTCTTTAGCAAGAATAGGTGGAGTTAGAAGTTCACCTGATAAAAGAAAAAGATGGAGTTAGACGTTCATTAAACAGTACAATATATAACAACTTATAGTATTGTAAAGACAACATTCTGAAATTCCACAATGTTATGCATATGAGCATTTTTATGACAACGCCATTCCTTGCATCTGATCCTCTTCTTTTATTATCTGACTGGTCCCAGGATAAATAAATGCTATAGAAGAATGCAAGTAAGAAGAAAAAAGTGTAGCTGTTTAGGCACTCACACAGTGGAAGAAAGTATCTGTTTTCTTGTTTCCAAATCTATTTCTGTTTTATTTGGTCATCTTGGAAAATTCAATTTTATTAGCTGTGCTGGTATTGTCGCATGTACATGATTTGTAACTGCTCAAGTTCCTTCTCTTCCAGACTGTGTGGTTGGGCCGAAGACTCCATTGCTGTCAATAACAGTAGCTGATGATGTATTGCAGTGTCAGCCAAGTGCCATGCAAATGTACTCCCTTTGTTTTTAACATGTTAAGATTTATATTCCTGGAGCAATTTGGTTTTACAGCAAAAAGTATCAGCAGCTAAATAATTCTGTTCAATTATCTTTATGAGATTATGTTCCTTATCTTTTGTTTGAAATGTCCAAGCTAGTCAAATTCTGCATGTGATTAGCTAATAGTCCGATTCTGATTTCCCAAATTAGCAGCTTCGCCTGATGTCATACCATGGACCTCGAAAGATATTGATATCAATTTTAGTTGTGGCTTCAATTACTGTCATTGGTCAGATTCTATTGGACTTTTTATCACAATCATATTTTATCGACACAATACTTGCCTGCCATGAGGGTGATTGTTCTTGACTCCCTATAATTAGACAGGACAGCATGGGAATATCAATTTCCAAAAGAGCAGGTCATATTCAATGCAAGTCTTCTAAATATATACTTAGCCAATTCCTCGTCCAAAACCGATCAGCCTATCAAAAACGAAGAGGTAGGTAGATGAATGCTGGCTCCTTCTAACGGCATACATTACCACCAGGGTTCTAAATATTGGTTTTGCTGATGGTACTTGCCAGATAATTCTGGAGTAGGCATTATTCTTGGAATGACTTTACAGTATTTTTTTTCAAAAGGAGTAGTAATTAATACTTGAGATACCCCCTGCGCTCCTTTTTTTTTTTCTAGCCTTCATGATCAATTGGCACCAGCATCTTGTGATGTAACTTTTGCTTTGTCTGATTTCATGCTAAAATGGTTTCTACTATAAATATCTAGGACAATAATTTAAATCATATCAAGCGCCCCTTAGGTGAATTTATGGTATATTTCCCTGACGACACTAAACTGGTCCATTATCCTAACTTGGAAGCACATTTGTGTTAGTGTTTATTCTTACGCCTTCTTGAGTTGTATTTATGCCAACTGCTCTGTCATTCTTTTTTCATCACATTGCCTTCATTACCAACTCTAAATATAGGGGGTGCTACAAGCAACTAGGCATTTTGTGCACCCTCTTGCTCGAGAAGTCTCCGAATTTTCGTTGAAAGTTGTTTTGCGAGACGTCTAATAATCTCTGACTTGGTCTTCAGATCACAAGTCTCAACCCATTCTCTGGCTTGCTTTTTGCGGTTTAATCTTTCTACATGATTAATTGCATGTTTGGCCAAGCTTTTTATTGGCCAAAAGTCTCTTTTTTTCTTTTTTTTTTTTTGTTAAAAATTGAGGTGTTTGGCCAAGCTTTTGAAAGGAAAAAAAGTACTTTTGAGGAGAAGCAGAAGCAGTTTCGGAGAAGCAGAAAAAATAGCTTCTCTCCAGAAGCACTTTTTGAGAAAATACACTTAGAATTAGTTTTTTAAAGCTTGGCCAAACACTAATTGCTGCTCGGAAGTGATTTTCAAACTAATTAGTCAAACACAAACTGCTTCTTGCCAAAAGTACTTTTGAGAAAAACACTTTTGAAAAAAAGCGCCTCTCAAAATAAGCTAATTATTTGCCGCTTGGCCAAACGGGCTATAAGTAGTATTCCGGGTGAATAAGAGTTGGTTTTAAATAGAATACTTAAATGGAGACGAAGTTCACAAGTTTTCCTTGGTCCAATTACTAGGAAAAGACTAGACAAACAAGAAAGAGAAGGTAAAGTGATGTACAAAAGCACAATGTTGGTGTTAAAGTTGGGTAAAGCTATGCGTGTGAATATGAACAGGAACAAATAAGAAAGATGAGTGTTTTTATTAGAAGGAATAATAGTACGGGAGGAAATCATCTTCCTTTATCATTGTACGGCATGTCACGCATGCCTCAATCCAACAACCAGTAAAGTGGACGTCTTCTTTTTATATGGTCTCACATCTTAACCCAATTTGGAAATGAGGCAGCATTTTTGCTTTACCCTCAAGTAACCATCCCAAGACATGATTCTTTTCGTACCAATCCAACTACCAAATGTTTTCAAATGTACATTCTAGGGCTATATCATGTCTTTCCACAAAAGGAGTGTGTTTTACTGAACCCATAGAACAACTGCTACCCATAGAAAAAAGGGGAGCCTCGTTCTCCACCTTCTTGAACAGTGGCTGATTCAGAAATTTAAGTCATGGGTGCTCAATGAATTTATTTATATGTTAACGCCGATTTTTCATATAAAAATATTGTCCTTGAGTTAGAAATAATGGGTGCTCGCAACCAGTAGCCTGAATGTATAGGTTTGGCGTTGCCCCTGCACCACAAAAAAAAAATGTGACCCTCCTAGTTATGTAATTCGCAACCCACTATGCTTTTCCAATGAACCAAAAAAAGGAAAAGCAAGCCACTATCATCATCATTTTTAAATTTTAATGATGGACATATTTGCCTGCCCAAGCTGAAATTACTATTCTGTCAATGGTAGTAACTTTGTGTTTCCTTCGCTTCTTGATCCCGTAACATATGAAGTTATACCCTTTTGTACATTGCCGGAGCCAAGAATTCCAATTTTAAAAAATTAAAAAATCTAAAATGTCACACTCGAATTTCTATTTGCAACCTAAAATAATTTTCAGCCACCTTCACTTTGTCACCACACTAGCTAGAATATTTTCTTATAGTAATGGATTCAACACTAAAATATACACAAAGTAGAGTTGATTTTATCCTATTTACGCAATGCACTTTTAAAAGTTTGTCTTATCTGTTCTCATCATCATCATCTTCTGAATCTGTCAGTTGTGAGTGAGATGCAGTACTAATTTAATTTCGTCCATTAGGCAGTGACTACAAGAGGTCATGGAAACCCTAAAAACGAAGCAAGGGTTAAATTGATGAGGATAAATGCATGTCAGTGGCAGTGAATAATGCAAGATATAGCAGAGAAAGTGAACTGCTACTGCATTTCCTTTATTGTCTTCAGATGTCAAGACATATCAAACAACATTTAAGACTTTTTGTCTTTCTTTCTGTATTTTCTTCCATTGCCTTTCGATTTTCGAACCGGCCCAAACTTATTTGATACTGAAGCCTAGTTCTTGCATTTCTATTTTGTATACTCCAAATACTTATTACTAGAGTCCGAAACTGAAATGCTAATAAATTGGACTCAAAATACTTTTTTAATGTTAAAAAACCTTTATACCTATTTCGCAGTAATTTAATGCGAATTAGGTTAACGGAATTTTTTCCGTTAACGTAATTTGCAGTAAATTACTACGAATTCATTAAAAAAAAAATTTTAAAATGTAATTCGCAGTACTTTACTGCGAATTACCACTGAACGAGGCGTCTCCTCAAAATCTGGGCCAGGCCATTTTTAAAAAAAGTATATTTCGCAGTAAATTACTGCGAATTACCCTAATTCGCAGTAATTTACTGCGAAATGCTCATTTAAAAAAACTTGGTCGTCTTCTTTAACAGAGACATCCACCATTTTCAACTAAAAAAATTCTTTGTCCCCCCGTTCTGGTCCCCGCCACCCCCACTACGTTTATTAAAAAAAAAAAATTCAGCCCCCACCGTCCCATAAAGAACAAGGAGTGTAGGTCCCACACACAAAAGAAGGTTTCGATTTCGTGTTTCGGGAGCAAAATTTCGAATTCAAAAAATTTACATCGAGGTATTTCAATT
>MU701841.1:0-16905 GCA_026770625.1 Nicotiana glauca | reverse complement strand
AGCAAAATGTGAAATCACTTTGCATAGTTCTAGGATAAATTTGACCATTTTCACTTGTAAAAAAATTCATGTTGAAAAGCTTTTACTGGTAGTCAATAAGGTCAAGTTTGTCACCTGACTGGTAGAATCAACACCTTCAGATGTGAGTATATAGCGGATCAATCAGAATTCAAGACAAAAGCAAATAAAAAAGGTCATATTTTAATTGCCGAACCAAAAAGCCTAACACGGGATTATTTGAAATATCATAATCACATTAAAGAAACTCGTTATTCCTCCGTAATGAAAAGTTCTCCACAATTTTGTGAATTGCAATTTACGACAGTGAACAATAAGTAAGTAGCGATAAAAAATAAAACAAGATATGAGTAGCTTTCAAGTGGCAGGTGGGAAAAGAACTCATTTTTAAATTAATACCGACAGCTAATGGAACTGTAAAACAAAAGGGGATGTTTGAAAATTTCTAACCAATTTACTCAAATTTCTGTAAGTAGGTTGCAGAGTAACGGGAATGTATGGGTTAAAGTAGATTACAGAGTTAAAAAGTCTGAAAATTGAAGGGGGAAAAGCGAAATTGGTTTTGGGCTAGCCCTTGTAATTAGTTTTGGCTATTAATTGTATTGTTTATTTTGCGGCTACTTATTGTCATTAGTTTTCTCCGAATGGCTACAAATGAAGTTTGCTCTTTTTTTAATCCATATATATTGAACTTATAATTAATCCAATTATATTAGCCCAATAAATTTATTTGAACCAATATATCTTGAATTTCAAAATATACTCCCAATTAGTTTACGGATTTAATTCCAATAAAATTTATATGCCTACGTTACCCACATAAGGATAGTTACTTGTTCAAATTGAAAGTGAATGTCAGTAGCAAGAACTGATAATTCTCCCTGCCATTCCCAATTAAGAAAATAAAATCAGGTCAAAATCTTACTCCATTTTTATTCCTCATAAACTTCCTTGCTGGCTGTCACATGGATCTGGTCTCCGTTCTCAAATCAAACAGACATACGCAACAGTGTTTTATAACATGCAATCACCCAAAAAAATTCCTCAAAACTTCTAGTAATAACACTAGACTATTGAAGACAAAACTAAGTATAGAAGTGTGTTTTCTCTAATAGTTTAAGTTTTAGATGATTTTGATTACACAACTCAAAATAATATCAAAACATACAGAGGTGTTGAGTTCGAATTCTCACAACCACACATGATAAAAAAAAGAAGTTTTCACGTGTTTGATCCAATCCAAAAATAATCAGGCCCGCGACAAAATTAAGTAAATAAAGCATACTCTCTTTAATATTTTAATCTTTTAGATGAGATGATCACAATAATTAAAACTAATTTTAATATAAATTTTTAGATAAGATGGTCGCAATAATTTGAGTATAATAGTAGTTGTAGATGAATACTTGCTAGTCCAAGATGGCCCCGACCCCTTTTAATTTCGCATTCAAAAATCGTCCGTTTTAACTATAGTTTGGCCGATCTCCCTTTACTTTTCGCCTGCAGGCTGCAGCCGTATATATTTATCACTGATTAAACCATGTCACTATCATGATATATATTGAGAGGATACAAAACGCTCTTATCCTATCCATATTACTCCTAACACTTATGATCAACTACTGAAAACTACAAATAACTAACGTCAAGGCGCACAAGCAGAAAGAAAACAAAAACCTAGTAAAAGGAGAAGTTGAATACGGAATCGAATTCATAATCCATCCATCATATGATAAAGGTGTAAAAATGTATTTCAACATTTTCAGTAAAGAGTCGGTGGAATTTGCGGCTGTGGATTGGAACAAAATTCAATTATTTCAAGGAGAATCAGAGACGATGGGTATATATATATAATTAAAATCAATGGGGTGAGCATTAGTACTCATTACCTAGCATTTAGCTGCTCTGAAGAAATTAAAGTCTGACTAAAGGACTTCCTCTGAATCTGTCCCGGGACCATTGAACTGGCAATTTTAATCACGTCTGTAACGCAGTTTGTCCTAAAAGTGTTAAAGTTCTATACACTATATTAAAAAATTATTTACACAATCTAATCACCCGTAAATAATTAAAAATAGATTTATATGATAAATATTACTAGTAAGAAATAGTAACCAGATAAAATGATGCCTAAACTGTTATTACACTACTAGAAATTCGGAAATTAAGACCAAAATTTAGCGACCAAAATTCGACACTCCAAAAAAAAACGACCAAAGTTGATCGGTAAAGGAGAGAAAAATATTTTATATTTAGTTTAAATAAATTACCGACCAAAGTTGGTCGGTAAAGTGGTCAACAAGTTGACCAAGCTGGTCAGACTTGTTTAGTCAAAGAAAATTTCACATTACCGACTAACTTTGGTCGGTAATGTGTGACCCAGCTAATTTTTTTTAAAAGTTATATTATTATTTAAAATATTTTATAAAACATAAAGAAATCTTATTTAAATTTATTGACCAACGTTGGTCGGTTAATACCAGGGGAAACATTTACCGACCAGGACGAGAAAGTGCATTATGATCAATATGGCAGGCTCATCGTAGTCTCATAGGGTGATGGGTAAGAGTTATTTGTTATTTTGCATAAATTGTTTTGTAAAGTTTTTACTAAGATATTAATGTATTTTTATTGTTAAATTACAGGTTCATCCCGAATAATAAGATTACTAGGATAATCACCAAAGCCATCAGAAAGCTTTATGATGGCTCTTATGCGACTTGGACTGATTTTTCATTCTCACTGAAGGAGCAAATTTTCAATCAATTTAAAGTATATATGTTCTTTTAAGCAGTTTAATAATTTATTTTTATGATATTTTCATATAATATTTAACTTTTGAAATACAGAGCAAGTGTGTATGGGAACACCGCTATAGCGCGAAAGTGACTGCAAATTTCCATCACAAAGCTCGCAAGCGATTGTCGCATTCTTTCTCTGAAGCTAGAAAGAAGAACAAGAAGCCTGACTGGTTACTTCAAAATTTATGGGATGATTTGCAAAGGCAATGACTTACCGCAAAGTTCTTAGAGAAGAGCGAAAAAGGAAAGAAAGCTCGTGCATCTGAGAAGGGAGGCTCCTTGCACACTGGAGGTTCGATCAACCTAGGGACAATAAAAAAAAGATTGGTACATAATTGCTTAAACTATTTTAATTTTCAAACTATATCTATTCTGTTTATTAACTAAATTAATTTTTTTTCAGGAAAAGAAGTTGGGGCGTCCAATAAACCATGATGAGCTATTCAAGGAGATACATATTGTAAAGAAGAAGAAAGAGACGGATCAAGAAAGGTGGGTCGAGGACCGGACCTCGATTGTATATGTAGGCTTTCACTTTTCTTTAAGTATTTTAATTTATTTTTATATAAATTTTGAAATACTAATTCACTTTACATTTTCGTATAGGGTCGCTAACAAAACTAACGTGGAGGAATTCATCCGCACTCAGCCAGCTGGTGAATCGGGCGAGCCAATCCAACCTTCGGACGGGGATGCTGAAAGAATATGGATGGAGTCTGCTGGCGGTCCAAAATGGGGGAAGGTATACGGGCTTCCTACTAAGAAATTCCATTACTATAAGTGTGGAATGTAAGAAATAGGGACTTTCCCGCAAGGCGAGCAACCTGATGGGGAGAGCCTCTCCGCTATGCGGGAGATTGTGACAAAGCTCACATCCAAGCTAGAAGCCGCAAAGGAAAGAGAACGGGTTAGAGATGCTTAGTTCCTTGGCATGCAAGCTCAGATTAGAACTCTCCTATCTACCGGAGATTTTCCGTTGCCCCGGTCTAGTGAGTCATCGCCAGAGGCTCGACTTGAACGTGAACGTTCCTTCCATCCTCCCTGTGATCGTTCCTCCCGTCCTCCCCATGATCGTTCCTCCCGTCCTCCCCGTGATCGTTCTTCCCATCCTCCACAAAACCCTTCTCGACACCGTCTTTTAGATGAAAGTTTATCAGACGATGATGATGATGTTGTACAAAACACTCCTTGACTTTCATATACTTTGAACTAGATAAATAGAATCTGTTTTGAACTAGTTGTAATAAGATTTAAGTTGGTTTTGGATTTTTTCAATTATATTGAACTTTAATTTGTTAGTTTTAATGTATTTATTGAATTGTGTTGTTGTTATTGTTGTTTAGGGATTTTGGTACGCTGGCAGGTGGTATAGCTACCAAAACAAGCATTTTATGCCAAAATTAAAACCCAGAAAATCGACCAAAGCTGCTCGGTTCCTAATTAAAAAAAAATTGTTGATTAGCGACCAACCTTGGTCGCTTAAGTTTTTTAAAAAAATTAAAAATTACCGACTAAAGTTGGTCGGTTATTGAACAAGTATTACCCAGATTTCAACTTTACCGACCAAATTTAATTTTTTAAAAATATATATTTTACTTTACCGACCAACTTTGGTCGGTAAGTTTTAAATTTTACTAATAAATAATAACATAATGTAATTTAAATATACCAACCAACTTTGGTCGGTAAAATTAAATTATTAAAATATTGTTACAGACCAAAGGTGGTCGGTATGTGCTTTAAATTATGCAGTTGGTCCTTTTACCTTTGAGACCAACCTTGGCCAGTAATTAGCGACCAACCTTGCTCGGTATACTAAAACGACCACCAAAATAGCAACCTAGCGTGTTTGGACAAGTTTTAATCGATAATTTGCCTATATCGATCGACGGTGGTCGCTTTTATGGGTCGCTAATTACCGGATTTCTAGTAGTGTCACCTATTAGATCACATAGTGTAGAAGTATTTTGCATTATCAATATATATATATATATATAAAACTTAAATTCCTTTTGGAATACTGGCACTAATAGCAAGACTAGAGTTCTCCTTCACAAAAAATCTCTTTCCCACTATAGTGGAAACAGATTCATAGATATTATGTAACTTATTTAGAGACGAACAACCACGCTACTCACATCTTCTTCACGATTGCAGTTTTCTTCTTAATGTTGTTGGAGTGGAAGAAGTAACCCATATATCGGGAAGACAATTCTGTGCCTGGCGCTCTGCCAATGTATGAAAGCACCAAGCAACAAACAACGGAGGAAGAAAACACTATGTTCTGGGAAATACCTCCAAACTTTATGTTACAAGTTTTAATAAAAACAAATTGAGAAAAACTGCTACGCGGCCTATCCTATGTTATGTAATTAATAACTACACCCCTATGCTTTTAATATAAAGTCTCTCCTTTGGTTAAACACAAAAAATAATTCCTTTTAAAATAATCAAAACGGCATCTGTTTTTTTTCTTCTTGAGATCCCCCCACTTTTTTCCCTTGCAGGGTAGATAGACCTTTTGAGGCCTTACATGAATATCAACACCTCTTTCTTTTCTTGCTAACCTTCGGTAGTACTTGCCATTTGCACACAGAAAATGACAGAACCTCACGCGGATAACAATCAGTTTAGGTTTGTTCTCCTAAAAACTTATAGATTGGGCGGTCTTTCCATAAACCAAATAAAATAATTATTTTAGACCCCATATTTGTGGAGACCTCATTTTTTGTTATATTTAATACATTATGTACAAGTTTTACAAAAAGTTCTTAAAAGTGAAAAAAAATTAATTTTTTTCTTTAACAAATATAGAGAAGAAGGATTTGTAAGAACGTGTGATATATAGGAAGTAACAATTTAATGTGAATGTTGATAATGAAGTTTCGAAATCTTTCGATGAGTCCTTTAGTGTTAATTACTTTTATACATAATAGACAAGAATATTTTTTTACTTCAAATAGATTTGAACAATACAAAGCATATGAAAATATTTTTGGTTTTCTATTTGGCAGTAAAAACTGAGATCTCTAGATGTTGGAAATTTGAAAAAATATTGCCTTAATCTTTATTGTTCCTTAAAGCATAATTATCAATTCGATATTGATGGTTCAAATTTATTTTGTGAATTATAAGTATTAAGAAAAATAGTACATTTAGAAGATAACAGTTTAATTGATACATTTAGTCAAATAAAAAGATTTAATTCTTTTTCAAATGCCTAAATTTCTTATGGAATAATGTTAATAACTCATGTTATCGTTACTTCAGCGGAAAGAAGTTTTTTAAAATTAAAATTAATAAAATTTTACCTAAGAACAATAATGTTACAAGAAAGGTTAAATGGATTAGTTATATTTTTAGTTGAGAAATACTTATTAGGAGTTATTGATTATAAGAAAATTATTAATAACTTTGTATCTAAGAAAAACTAAAAGAAATTGGCTTCAAATAAATAATAAATAAATATTAAAAAATTAAGACCCCTCATAAAGTTTGGCTTTAGGCCACAAAATTCGTTCGGTGAAATTGGTGTTTGATGCTTCAATTAAAAAAGGCTGTATGCTTTCCTGCACATAAGATATACAATTAATTCACAAAATTATGTAGTTTACTATGCCGTCATATATTAATCTTATATGTTTCTTGTTTGCTTTTTCAATAGAGCCATAAGTTCTTGTAATATGCACCTTTTTATGCTACTGCCAGTTTCTCTTATTTCTTTGACTTTCTTATGAACATACCTAAAATAAATTAAATCTCTTCTGCTAGCTAGATGAACAGTTAGAAAGTCAAGTTCTTCTAAATATTATCTTTACATTTCTACAAATTAACATGAAACTGTTTCTGCATTGTTGAAGTATTTCACAATCTCATTTAAAAACTTAAGTTTAGAGAGATGGTGCTTTTATTTATTTAAATTATATCCTTCCCATCCCCTCACATGCCTGATTAATTATTATAGGCAAAGAAATGTGTTTTTTAAAAAATAAAAATAAATGAGTGGCGACGATAAGACTCAAATCGAAAACATGTACATGCTCTCAGGGTGAAGCTAGTAAGAAGGAAGGCATTCATTTGGCAACTCATTCATTAAAAAATTATACTATGCAAATTGAGTGAAACAAATTTTTTTTCGTTATACATAAATATTTGAATCCTCTTATATAAATTTGTTTCTCCACTACTATCTAATAGTATGATATATACTGCATCTCATTTAAAAGTTTAAATGGTTAGTGAGAGACTTGTATTTACTAATTGTATCTCCAACATGCATCTGTCTAATCTAAAACTCATAACTGGGGCTGGGACTTTGCATGTCGATGGTGTTAGAAGCTACTCCCCCGTCTTATATTATTTGTCATAATTTTATTATATACTTTCCTTAAGAAAAATTAATTCGGATGGGATTTTGACCACTTTAATCTTATTCTTATCTTAATATTTAATCTTTCTTCATTGATATTTTAGATGTTTGTAGTCTTCAAAGATCGATAATTATTACTAAAAGTAAAAAAAAAAATTGTATTGAATTTCTAAAGTGACAAATAATTTGAGACAACTAGTTTTAATACGAGACATACGGAGGGAGTATATTAGTGGTAATCAATGCTAGTTTTAAATAGTAAGTAGCTAGTTTAGGTACATAGAGAAAAGCTAAAACTGACATCTATCGCTAAAAAGATATTAATGCAAATAAATAAGCTCATTTCTTGTAGCAGATAATACCGAATATATTACCTTTGAGTTGTTAACTTGTTATGATAGATATATTAAAGTTGATGGTCCGTGCAAAATCTCTCTGCAATGTAATATACCAGTGCGATAGGTGGTCCTTAATCTATTGAGTGGGCATTGTAAAGAAAATGATCAGTTTGGTCCCTCCCCTTTGTAAAGTCTTCTCCTTTCCCTTTCATGTTGCTATCACAATGACATTTGCAATTGCAGTAAAACAAATTAACACCATGCATCTTATCTTCCTAATTTAACTTTTTGTTTGTTTGCAATGATCTTTAGGATCTTTAGTTTGCTAGTACTATATATTAAAGGAATTCCTTATCAAGATTCCTAGATCATATGTATCTAATATATATTATATTGGTTGTTAATTAATTCTAAGTATGAGCTAGCAAATGATCAAAATATAAGAGAAAATCCAACATAGCAACTTCAAGAAACTATCCCCACTATTTGTTGAAGTGTGTGCTATCAACTAAGCTATCTCGTTTAAAAGTTTAAATTGTAGATATATCATATACTATTAATTAGTAAATTATATCTTCAATAATATATCCCTTTGCCAGCTCATACAATGTAAAGAAATGAACCTTTTCGAAATAACTTAACCTAAAAACTATTTTATAAGATGAGGATAATTGTTCTAGACTATATAAGGAGACCAATTCAGCATCCCATAATTGATTGGGACAACTTAACACCCCGGCCTAAACATCCAGGCCTGACAACTAAAACATGAGCAACATAATGGGAGGCTCAATATCGGGTAAACCAAGTATTGAGATGAGTCTGGTTCTAATATTATTAAGTTAATTTCTGTTGAATTCAAACTTGAAGATTAATGTTGACATACTTGTGTATATTGAGCTGAATTTGACACAAATATGCAAACAAACTTGAGTTTCTGATAGATAGTGAGAGACTTTTAACTAATCAGAGTAGGAAGGCCTGCTTCTGTCGACCCATGTGATATATACGAATTCAACAAAAAATCCTGCCTTTTGTAGTTGTCGATAAAGCATCAAGGCCAACTTTTCTCTATGTAAAATAATAACGGTCCCCAAATATTATTTGAAAAGATAGTAACATCTTTGCTTCATTACTAATTAAGGACTAGCTAATTGTTTCTTACTGGTAAGTTACTAATGTTGGCAAAATAAGCAAGGAAAATAAAGTTATAATTCATTAAGCTAGGGCCATGATAGCTCAGCAAGCGTGATGAGAATTTGATAGAAGAAATTGACGGGCACATTATTTATCTGTTAGATGCCAAACTATACGTGGCAATCTGTGGTCCATTGCTTTCTTTCTTATGTAAATGGTCGGTTGGACTCCAGCATCTACCTTAGCTTCTCTTTCAACTAGCACATCATCTAGTTTCCATATAATGTTTGTTCTCTGAAATCAAAGAGAATTTCCTCTTTCTAAACCTTCATACAAACTTTAAACTGTTTACAGAAATTGAGGAAATTAAGCACTGTCCCTTCATATAGAGCAGCTCTCTCTTTACTTGATTGAAACCATCATCAAACTTATGGGGTAAGCTTTTCTCTAGTATTTCCTGTTCTTCTACAAAAATTTAGGGCATGTCAATTTTCATGCTTTATCTTAATATCATGTCTTTCTAATAAAACCAAGTTAAAGAGATTTTACTATAGCTAGTTATATCTCATTCTTAAGTTTTGTACATGAATTTTTAAATGCTTATACTTGCAATTTCATGATTTTCTTTTTCTCTTTTTCCCCCCTTCTTCTCTTATGAGTGTTTTCTTCTAGAGATACAACAACGATTACGGCTTAATCTCAAACAAGCAGTAGACTGCAACTTATAATTTGAGATTGAGACGTTGTTGTTGTATAAGTGAGCAGAAAAAGCTTTTAGGGTATTAATTAGTTTTACTTCTTGTCTGTACTAAATTATATAGTATAATTTTTATTTGTTTTTGTCTCGGGTTACAAACAGAAATCAAGGAGGGACTAGCATACTGAACAAAGAAACTTTAGTCTGATCAATAACAAGGCCACAGAGATATTACAGAAAAAAAGAGGAAGCCATTACCTTTTTGTTCAGAAGATTTTCCCCTCAATTATGAAAGACACTATAAGATGATTACAAGAGAAGTAAACAAGCAGGAGGGAGATCCAAATGAAGATGGCAATAAGAATACTCCAAATAATAAAGCTTCATCATCATCTAATTCAACAACATCATGGACAAGGCTAAAAGATCCAAGAATTGTTCGTGTTTCGCGAGCTTTTGGAGGGAAAGATAGGCACAGCAAAGTTTGCACTGTAAGAGGGCTAAGAGATCGACGAGTAAGGCTTTCAGTTCCCACTGCTATTCAATTATATGATCTTCAAGACAGATTAGGGCTTAATCAACCTAGCAAAGTTGTTGATTGGTTACTTAATGCAGCTAAGGATGAAATTGATGAATTGCCTCCATTGCAAATTCCTCCAGGGAGTTTGAACCCAAATCTTTATCCTATGTTAGGAATTGGAGGTTCTCAAATTAATAAAGAGGTCGGTATTAAGAACACGAGTAGTACCAGTATCAATTGGGATGTTCCATTAGAACCATCAAATAATGTTGCCTTACCATACAATTCTAATTTCTTGAAATGGGATCCTTCAAATTTATCCCTAGCTCATTCAGAAAATCATCATCATGTGACTTCATCATCACATCAACATGAAGATATTCACAACTTCAATGTAATGTCTATGCCAATAGGTTCACAAGTTCTTGTTTATCCACAAGGATTACCACAATCATTTTTCCATCCACATAATATTAATGTTGGAGCATCGTCAGATCAGTTTGATCCGAGAGAAATCAACTTTCAAATGTTGAGTAATTCCGGTTCAGAAAATCCCTTGTCAAGTGCTAATTCGTTCAGACAGTCCATTGACTCCACTAGCCAATCTCATGTAAGATCTTTCCATTTTCTACCTTCTCAAAATAGTGAAGGAAGGGAGCCTAACGAGGATAGGGAGTTTCATAATTCCAATTGAGATTGTTGTTGATCCTTTTGACATTATTAAGTATAAAAATAGCGTGCATCGTCTTTTAGAGTTTGAGCTTTTTCATGAAATGATTACATACTTTAGCATGGTATCAGAGCAAACAGAGATCAGTGAATAGACAAAGTGATTTTGTTATTCTTCGGATGTTTCATTTTATGAATTAGCTTCATTTAGCTGCCAGCTATTCAAGACTAGAGGTATGTGACTCATTGCCTGAACAGTTACATACCGGTATAATAAAATACCAAATATGGGTTCCTTTTTAAATTCTACTGATAATTCCTATATATGAAATCCATAGCCATAATACTCATGACTGGAAATCTCCATGTTTGAGATCACTTGTTTTATTTCAATGTACAACAAGTTCAGAATTGTATTATTATGTAATATACCGTTGTAAGGATAGAAGAAAATATATATCATTTTGGCATCAGGTTATTCCTTGGTTAAGTGTCTATGGATTTAACGAGATTTTTCTGAATGCACAATAATCCTAGCAAGGAGCCCTAGTTAATTAGATAGAAGCTAATGATGGCTTTTTCTTCCTTTTTCTTTTAAATTTTCAGCATGTTTTTCATCTATAAAATTATGATTTAATGTATATACACATATAATATATAGTGCGAATCTTTGCATTATGGGTGTAATTTAACTGATTATATAAATGGTAATTACTCTATTTCCAAATTACCTTATTAGACTTGTAATGAATTTTTTTTTGGAGGTTACTAAACTTGATAATTTTTCTATGAAAAGAAAATAATATTACATGTTAGTGAATAGAACTTAAACTCTAAAATTATCTCAATTTTAGAACAATGATGAATGTGGTAGAGTACAGGACGGATCTTCCATACATTTTGTGGGTTCATCCGGTCATCATCTTTGGCTCGAATGTCAGCTATGTGTTAAAAATTACTAAATATTATAGATTTTGGATGAGTAAATTTAATGAGATGTTTTAGAACCCCAAACTGAAACTCATAACGCCCAAATCCTGAATCCTACTTTGGTAGAATAGTTGTTGCGTAGGAGAAGAAAAAAAGACAAAAGATAGGAAAATTTTTATTTTGTGTCTCATATAACTGACATTAATTGTATGAGGTATCTTTTTTGTCTCACAGTTTTGTGGATTCAGATTTTTGTGGACCCAGGAGTATAAGATAGTGCTCCACAAATTTGTGAGATAAAAAGAAGCCCCACACAACTAACATAAGTTATGTGAGATACAAAATAAAACTTGTCGGAAGATTTAGAGTAGATTTAGTAGAAGATGGAAGGGATGCCGTTGTTGAAAGAGACAAGTGAGAGATGGAGATTTGAAGCAATTATATTGTTGGAGTTTCCTTGGGATCCAACAAAAACCATGTTGTAAGGAGGAGTTAATCCTAAGCTAAGAATGAAAAGATAGTTTGTGGTCCTTATAAATCATGAAAAGGAGAAGACTAAGAAGATGAAGAACTCAAGACATGTGGTACAAAAGATAATTAGGGTTTTGGAAGCTTTTTTGATCTTTTTATCTCAGTGTACGTAAGAAGAAAAATAAAAGGACCACATGCATGCATTGCTTTCATAGGCGGGTCCCCAGTAGAAAAATTGCATTATAAATTTAACCAATTTACTTTTAGGGTTTAGTCTTCTCCCACTTTTTTTTAATTAAAATATCTCACTTTAAATTTTGATATTTTATACAGCTGAATTTTATATTTTTCTGTGTCTTTTTTGCTCTTCCATCAGCAATCATGTCAACACATAATTCTTTAGTCATTACAATCTCATACATATAATAATCTTCTTTTTTTTTTTTTGGCCATCTGGTCTCTTTTAATTTCTTTCTTCTTCCTAGTATGTTGCTTCTCAAGATGTATCTTTTCATGAAAATTTGATACAACAACAATAACAATCTCGTATAATTTTACAAATGGGGTTCACGAAAATTGGTTAATGCCAACTAATTGCTAAGTAGCAGTACTATTTTGCCTACCTAACCCTAATTAAAATGCGTTTCAACGTGTAATATATATACATTATTCTTAATCTATTACAACATTATAAGTATAAATTTATTACTAGCATGTAGCTTTTCTTTTGAGCCACAGTCTATGATTAAATGTCAAGTATAGAATCTAATACTATTAGTTAATGCTTGGACTCAGTGGCGGAGCCAGAATTTTCATTAAGGAGTGTCAAAAAATATATATATATAAAAGATTTTCTGGGGAGTCAATACATAGTATATATACATATAATTTATTTTTTTACCTACCTATACAGTATCTTTTTCCCCCGAAGGGGTGTCATTTGATACCCCTTTCTATAAGATGGCCCCGCCACTGCTTGGACTAGCGAAGTACACACAACAACAACAAAAAAAAAAGATATCCAGTGTACTCTCATAAGTAGGATATGGATAAGACTGTATGTACACACATTTCTAAACTATATAATTACCCTAAAGTTGAGGGGTGATTGAGAGTCTAAATATATTCATCTGCTAATTGATATATTTCATCTTTGAAATTGATAAAACTAAAAGTCCACGGCCCATCAGCTTCAAAATTCTTAATTTGATAGGAGTATAATTTTTCGTGGATTTATCTAATTATCTAGTGATCTTGTAAATATATTTAGGTAATCAGTGTAATATAATTTTTTAACCAGTGCAATTTTACTTGCTTTATTTTCAGGTTTAATTGCTTTTGAAGTAATCTGAGAGTATAACATAAACCCTAATTTCTCTATTTTTTTCCTGAATTCTAAAGGAAATGCAAAAATTATAGCACATCTACAGGTAAGACTGATATAAGTAACCTTTATTTATTTAGCAGAGTAGTTGATAGAGAAAGTTAATTAAGGCACTTGGCGTGTTATTCTAGCTAGAGTAAACTTTTAAGCCTGCAGTAATTAATTAGCATATTTGGCCAAGCTTATTTTGAAAAGTATTTTCTTAAAGTGTTTTTCAGAAAAAGTATTTTTAGTGAAAAAAATAATTTGTGTTTGGCTAATCAATTTGAAAAAATACTTTTGAGCATTAATTAATATTTGGCCTAATTTTTAGACACTGCGCTTCTAAGTGTATTATATTTTGCTCAAAACTTTCCAAAAAATTCTGAAACCAAGATAGCAAAAGAGTTGTATGCAGTAATAGCAACCTAAGGATAAAATGAGTATTAAGAAGGAAGACAATGAAAACACTCGACTATATCTACTAACTTTCTGCCCTAGTTCTCAACCTCCACATTCTCTTATTAGGGGTCATGTCCTCGATTAGTTTAAACTGCGACATGTCTCACCTGATCACCTCTACTAGTCTAACTATGTCTAACTATGCTATTACATGAGGGGTAATATATGCAATTCCCTAGTCTGCTTCTTTCCAACTGAAACTATAATGTCTATTCCTCATATATGTTGGGAATATAAAGACTTGAACTCATTATGTCAATCTCAATTAGCAACTTACGATTCTCAGATTCATCACAAGATTTTGTGTGATCTAATTAACTTTGAGATGAGCGAGTTCGACCATATATACAAGCGGGTTATAATGAGTCAACTGAACCATTGTGTAGGTTATGACCATTTCAATATTTGCTTGGATTAAAATAAAAATCTGCAGGTCAATTTGTACAAAAGAGTTAACCCAATCAGCTCCATGTCGAACTTAAAATTATTTTAATTTGCTTACTTTTATGAAATTAGTTTAAATCCAAAACAGACTAATCAGCCTTTCCTTATCAGGATACATCAAATAAACCAACACTCCAAAAATTTATTTTTTCAATTCTTTGATAAGTTGTCTTATATATGAGTGAATTTATGCTACTTATGCATGCCCCCCCATCATAACCTGTTTTATGGTCAGTATGACTGGCCTCATGTAAGCCGATAGTTAGGACAGAAACTGTGCATTTCCTCTAATTATTGCACCCAATTCTTTCAAATATATGGTAGCTTTGCAAGTTTTTGCAAACTATATATATATATATATATATATATATATATATATATATTACTCAATTGATGCAGCATATACATATAACATATGTATCTTTGGCCACAAAATTAGAGACCAAGTATCTCCTTAATTTCCTTCCCTCACTTTAAAAACTGAGCTCAGTACTTCGATCCTGATGCACAATTAAAATGCTTAACCCCTAAAACAAAGTCAAGGGCAACGTAAAAAGCAATTAGAAAAACAAAGTCCCAAAAAGCTTACGAGTATTGCACATAATTTAGCTCCCGGCGAGGATCGAACTCGCGACCTTTCGCTTACGAAGCGAACGCACTACCACTATGCTACGGAAGCTGGAACGCTAGTTTCATTTCATTAGTTAAATTATATAACTTTTAATTTTAATTCCATGGTTACTTTCAGTTTGATTGTAATTTGACTTCTTTTTTGATTCCCTTGTTTTTTAGTATCTAATTTACTCATATAGTACTTCTTTTCCTAATCCACTATAGACTAGTGTGAAATAGTAGAGTTTAGATTTTGTTCAATATGTAAGAAAAGTTGTCTTGATATATCTTATCTTTGTCCTAAATTAGGACCAGCATTAGTTAATTCTCTATCATACACACTAGGCTCTTTCGTAGGTGTAGGACTCTAATCTCGTAATGATTAATTCTCGCATATAAGTATTCGCAACCAAGGAAACAAAATATTATTTTCAGAGAAATAAGCGAATGTAAGACTTGTTGGAAAAAGAATTATTGAGCACTTGTTAAAAATATTGTAATTTTTTTGTTGTTAAAAATTACCCAAAATAATTTTCAAGTTAAAATTGATTAACATTGACTCCTAAAGTTAAACTAACTAAACTTATTAGGAGCATTTGGTGGGTTTATTAATTAGGAGATCTAATATCCACCATAAAATATCGAATTGATACTTGTATAAGATCAGAGGTGGCTCAATCCAATTCGGGGCCTTAAGCTAAGCTACAATGTGAGGCCTTAAATGTTCTTTAGAAGAAAAACTACTCTTGTGCCATTATTTTTATTTGAAATTTATTTTTCTAGCTTTGTAAGTTGCAAATTTTTTAATAATTTTCTTATAATTTATTTCTTATTGTGAACACCTAATTTTTGCAGCATTTTAACATCTCCTAAAGCCATTGTTTTTGTTGTTGTTGTGACTTGTGTGTGTGTTATTTTAATTTTTGTGTATTTAATTGCTTTATTTCCTTTCATAAAAAAACAAAAATAAATATAGTTCTTTCTTCATTTGTGCAATTTTAGAAATTAACTAGTTGTTCAATAAGTGAATTAATCTAGTTAATTGATCATTTGAATAAGTTATTTAATTATTTATTTGTTTGTATAAAATTTAGTTTAGTAAGTTTGAATAAGGAAGAAATTGGGCTAAATTTGAAAGATAAAATGGCCAAGAGTGCAAGATAAGGGGCTGGCATTGAAAGTGTCCAAACGATGTAGTTTTACCTCAAAACTACGTCGTTTCATTAAGTAACCAAGACCAAATCTCAACCCTTCATCTCATCTTGATCCAATGGCTCTCATTTACTCTCGAACTAGGTATTTAAAGCCTAAAAAGATCTGAAAATTGTCCCCATTTCCACCCATAATTCTTTCTCCTCTCTCTCTTCTCTCTCCCCACGCCGCCCATCGCCGCCCGCTGGAAATCAGCCACCGGCGGCGGACCATCTCCAAATCATCCCAAATTCATACCATGTAATTTCCAACACCTCCTATTTCTATATCTCCAAGCCAAATCCTTCAAAAAACCCTCAAACTCCTTGAATCTTAGATTTAGGAAACTTTTTCGTCACTTTTTTGCCTAAATTCTTGAAGCTCCAACCACTACCACCCTACAATACCTACATCAATAGATAGAGCTCCTCAAGACCTAGCTATTGATGTCAATTCTACCCCAAAAATTCGGCGACTAGAATTCGGCCAAATTCTGGCGACCTCCCTGAACACCCTCTTTTGACATACCACCATTTTTCGGCCTTTTGATTTATAAAATGGTAAAAATCCTATTTTTTTTCATGGCTGATTTTTCATTTTTTTCTTTAGTTTTCAGATTTTATTTGTCTATTATTAATTATTTTAGCATTAGTTTTTGAATTTTGAAATGTTAAATTTTCTATTTTTGCACTTGTTGAAGTACTAAAATAGCTTTGTATTGATAAAAGTAAGGTAGTAAGGAAATACTTGAGAGTATATGGTACTTGTTTGTTTGTTTGTTTATTTACTGCTTCAAGACTCTTTGAGTACAACTGATCACGCCCAACTATGCCTTATAAAAAGGACAATGCGGTCGCTGCAAATATAATCCGGTTTACAAGTC
>MDKF010542038.1:0-13283 GCA_026770625.1 Nicotiana glauca | reverse complement strand
TCCAATTCAGCAGTATTTTGATCGCCAAAACCAAGTAGAAGAGAAGCACAGATTTGAAATTGAATTAGAATCAATAAAACAGTGACTTTTTATGATTTTCTGATAATTTTCTAAGGTTTTTGTATTTGGAAGGGATGTAGATCAACAACTGGAGAGAACGAATGTTATAATTTTTTAAGAGTATTTTCAGATTACCCAAAACTTCTTGAAAGAGGCCTATGGAGGCCTATTTATAGAGTAGAAAGAGAGGGAAATTCAAAACTTCAGAATTTATCAAATAGTCCCCCTTTTATCTCAATTTTGTCCCTTTTCTTTATTAGCTAATCGATTTTTCTCCCTTATTTATGCAGAATTACCCCTATTCCCCTATCTAGAACATTCTATTCTACTGTATTTCCCCCTTCTGCCCCACTTCTATTCAGTATTCACGAAACTGCCCTATTATTATGCCCATAATACCCCTATCTCCTAAGACTTATTACATTTGAACCATTTGTTGTACCCCAAATTTCCCCTGAATCTAAGTCATATTTACCACATTCCCTACTACCTATTACCCTTTTACCCCTGACCTATTTGCTAGTTTCAGGATCAAAATTAATCAAATACTAACAACTATAACCAACATTATCAATTTAATTTCTAAAACTAACAAGTAACAATTTTAACAAAACAACAATTATTTCTAACACATATCAGAATTAAGATTTTAAGAACTAATGATTAACAGTATTGAAAAAAAATTCCAAAACCAGTCAAAAATCAATTCTATTAAACCCTAATTATTCATCAAAACTTATTAAAAATCCTATTTTTATATCAAATCTACCAGTATCGAAAACAGTGTCAATTTTTTATTTCAACGAACAAAAATTCAAGGCAATAATCAGAAAGCCTTATATCATTTTTATCAGAAACAAAAACAAGAAGAAAACAAATACATGCAAGTAAAAGGAAAACAAAAAAAAATAGAAAAGAAAAATAGAAAACTTAGCTTTTATTCGCACATCCTTTATTTCTTCTTTTTTACTTTTGTTTTTTCTTCTTTTCTTCAAGATTTTTCCGATATCTGGAACGCCTTGGTGATTTTCTTGATCCTTTGGTCTCCGGCAGTCCTTTATCTATGACATTTGGGTCTTATAGTGGTATTTGAGACTTGAAGGTTGCAGAATGGGGTTAAGGATATTAAGGGAAATATCTGGTGAGATTTTGGTTTAATTTCAGTGAAGTAGTATTCGCCGGAACTAGGGTTCATGCGACACTAAATTGAATATTCGAAGGAATCGGGACTTATTTGAGGGAAATGGGGTACAGGGGTGTACTGAGGGGCTCAAGACGGTTTCATGGTATTAAGGGTGTGGTGGTTGGCTTAGTTGTTGTCTCCCGCCGGTAGGGTTCCGGCGGGGTTCTGGGGAGGACTAGAAGGCGGCTAGGGTTAGACGGTGGGGAAGAAAGGGGTGAAATGAATATAGGGATATAATACCTAATATATTAAAAGACCTATAATGAACTAAGGCCGTTGGATTAAATAAACCAACAGCTCAGATCACACGAGACCCTAAACGACACCGTCTAGTTAAATGAAAGACTAACCTCGTCCGTTAGATCATCAGAGATCAATGGCCATGATTGAATCCCATGAAGCGACGTCGTTTTATTTATTATAGGGATTAAGCTCAGCCGTTAGATTGATTATTTCAATGGCTTGGATTTACTTGACCAAAACGTGGTCGTTTGATATTGAACTGGGCAGACCGGGTCTTTTCCTTTTTGGGCCTGGACAATTTTCTATTTGGGCTATTAATTTTGGTATAATTCTTGTATTAGCCACTTCATTTGTATTTGTATTGTATTATTTTTCCTTTTATATTTTTTTATTTTATGATTTTATTAAATTGTTAAACCAATTATTTTCTAGAAATTAATTAACATCTATTTTTGTAGTAAATTTCAATTAAAAACTAAGATGCTATTTTTTTATTTTCATTAATTTGTTCCCAAAAATGAATTAATACCAAAATTGTAAAATTAAACTCCTAATGCATATGCGTATTTTTGTATTATATATATTTTTTTTAAAATATGAATTATTATGCAACTAATTAACACAAAAATGCCACAAATATTAAAATTTAAAAATTATTTTGTTTGGATTTTTTAGGAATAATTTGCTTAGGGCAAAATCACGTGCTCACATGTTGTTCCACTGTTGTAGTAAATTTGTCATGTACTCCAGCAATCGCATTACTGGTAACTCTCTAGCATCCTTGTTAGCTGCATTAATTGACTCTGCATTATTGGAATTCATTACCATCGACCTTTTCACCTTGGAATATGCTCTAGACCACATTTCGTACCCAATTTCGAACAAGTAAGGCTGCACCCTCGGATCAATTTTGCACAACTCTGTCATATGGTACTCAAACTTCTCTATCGTGTAAGCTCTTGCCAAAGCAAAGAAGATATCCTTCAATTGTTTGTGATGTTTCTTGAATGTACGCTTTACATTCTGCCACAAGTGAAACATGCAAATACAATGTGGTACTTCTGGGTACACAACTTTTGTGGCATTGAAGATGCTTTCATTTCTATCTGAAACTATACACATCCCTTCCCTAAGTCCAAAAGTACCCTTTATTTGGACAAAGAACCACTCCCAAGATTTGTTATTCTCTGAATCCACAATTGCATACGCAAGTGGAAGGATTTTTCCTGTTTATACAAAAATATATATTAGGATTCAGACTGCAAATTAGTCTGCAGATACCAACTGCAAATTTTATACAAATCTTATACACAGTTATACACAATTATATAGATTTATACCAACTGCAAATTTTATAAATACAGCAGCTGTGAAATCCTATACACTTTTATACATGAAACTAAAACATTATACAAACTGTAGAAACAATGTAGATTCAGTCAACTCACCAGCTCCATCTTGTGTGCAAGCAGTCAATATGGTACCCTTATATGCTGCTTTAAGGAAGCTTCCGTCAACAACCATTATCGGTCTGCAATGCTCCCAGCCCTTGATAGATGCATATAGCGAAACATATGCATAAAGAAAGCATCCATCTTCTGATTTATGCAACTTTGTAACCGTTCCTGGATTTGTTTGCTCCAACATATAAAAATACTTCGGCAACTCCTTATATGAATCACTCGGACTCCCTCTTATCATTGCCATTGCTATTTCTTTAGCTCTCCATGCTTTCATGTAGCTCACTTCAATCCCGTGTTGCTTTTGTATGTCCTCTATTATATCATTTGCGGTGTAAACTTTTTTTGGATTAACATACTTGTCCTTGACTATACTAGCAATTATACCCGAAGTAGCTTGACGTTGTGTTAAGTATCTTTCACCATAGCCGCATGTGTGATTATTATTGTAACTTCTCACTTTGAATATGTTTGCCTTGAAAACGGCAGAAGATTTGAAACTCCAAGCACAATTGTCATCCAGACATGTAAGGTGATACCTAGTATTATACATCATTCAACTTCTAAATACACTTGTATACAAACTGCATATATACTAATTTTAATACCTATATACAAATATATACTACTTTATACATATTTATACAACAGAATATACAATTAATGACATACCTTGTTGCGCTTGATCTCTTCACCTTGAATTGGAACCTCTCGCGTACAACCAAGTTCTTCATCACATTCATAAGTGTCTCTTTATCCTTATAAACTTGATGCTCCTCAACAAATTCGTTCAACATATTATCTATTATACCCGTGTTTTCACTAAATTTCGTGTTTTCAATCAATTCAATATCAATAATCTCAGTGCTATCAGTTGTTGATACATCTCTAGAATTTGAATTTGTAGCAACCAAACAACTGGAACTTGAAGCAACCACAGAACTTGTAACAACCAAATGATTTTCATAAATCTAAACAGGGGATATTCAGTGAAATTCAAGTTTTTCTTCTTTAATTCTATATACACCTAAATCATGATCGGTGGCAAACCAACATTTGGGACAAAGTTAGTCTCTATTGTGTTTAAATCACTATCGATCCTAATCTGTTCCGAAATAGCTGCAACTAAATTGTTGTAGTTGAATGTGGACTCGATTATTACACAATCACTGACGAAATTCACAAACTTATTTTCTTCCTATTCTCCACTATGAAGAAGGTAAACAGGAAAAATCTCCATCTAACAAAAAATTGAAATCAAAATTGCAGCAAAAAGGAGAATTGCGCTACTTCGTAGCAAAAAAAATTGAATAAATTCTAGATGAAGAAGAAATGCTAGGGTTTTCGTACCTGCATTTATCGCAGGATCTCGTTTTTGAAGTATTTTGGGGAAGAATATTAGAAAGAATCTGAGAAAATCCAGCTGAATGAGAGAAAATCCCGTTTGGTAGTCTCAAAATACCAAAAATAATGCCCCTTTTCAGATATGGGCCTCTAATTTGTGGGCTACTCAATTGTAAAGTTAAATATGGGCTATAAAGTTGAAAAGGAGGCAGCCCACTTATTTTAATGTGAAATTTTTCCTTTTGTTTAATCTTCTTTGGTCGTCACATAATTGACAGTTTATGACTCTTACATGTTTTCTTTTGTTTTCTGTTTCATTTCTTCTTTTTTTTTTTGTAAATTAAAAAGTACTTTTATCCATCTACAATCTTGGTATTTTGCATATTATCTTTGTTTAACCAAAAAATAGATTTTTAGCCAAAGCTAGAAATTAGAAGAATCGGGTTACTGATAATCAAAAAAATATGTAAAGAAAGGAATTTGAAAATGATATTCTCAGAAAGCAAATAAATCAAAGTATATTTCAATAGTCGCCTCCCTCCCTACTGATTACATATCTCTCCTTTTATAGGTCTATTTGGGAATGCACGTTTTGCCTAAGTCATAATGAGGCTATTATGAGTAATTAATGACATTAAATGCTACGTTACATAATCATTACATTGAAGGCATATATTCTTTAACGGCTTCAGCATTTAATACCCTTTACATGACGTATTTGCACATTTTTCTTTAGCCAGGTTCATTCTTCTCTTTGTTCGTATGTAAATAAGCTTAAACAGGAACAGGCGCTGATCCTCTCGTCTCGTTCCTCTTCCTTTTTCCTTACCTGTGCCTGTTTTGTAATTCTTGAACCGTAGCTGTTTAACCAAAAAATAGAATTTCGGTTAAAGCTAGAAATTAAGAGAAAAATCGGGTTACTGATAATCAGGAGCCGAAAAGAATAAGAGACTTTTGAGAATAATAAAGCAGTAAATAAGTTTATATTTTAGTGTAATATCAATGATATTCCGTGTCCTTACAAATGTTGAGATCTCCTCATTTTATAGTTAATTTTTCTAGGAAAAGGTGTAATGCCTTAGCCTTAATGAGGCAATTATGAGCATTAAATGACATTAAATGAAACGTTACACAATCATTCCTATTCAATACTGATTCGCTAACGTATTTGGCATTTAATACTGAATTTGGACTCCTTTATGTCATCAGATTCATATCTTCAATTCCTTATGATCTCCTGGCTTTAAATAAGTTAAATAGATACGCGACTCGTATCATTTGAATAGCATCTCGTGCCTATTTAACTTTCTTCTCTTCGTATCTGTTGTCGCTTATGCCTCTTAACTGATCATCATGTTTTGACCATTTGACCAGTTCACGTGTCATGCCACGTCATCTTCAATATAAATTCAGCTTTTTCCCAATACAGATAGTCCCCCCACTTTCCATTTATTTATCAATTAAATATTTGGGAAGAGGATCTTCATTAAAAAGGGAATTTTTGCCATAATTAATGCTATGACAGTGTTGACGCTTCAATTGTCTCTTCTATTTAATACACCGTATATGTGTCACCTTCTCATTAGTTCTGTGATTTTGCAGCCTTTTTCTAAGGCTTCTTCAACTCCACTATTCACGAAGTGATAGTTGCCTTTATTATAGGTTTTCCATCATTACACTTCTTAATTCTTGACGGTTGAGTTTATATATAAACTTAACCCTTTTTCCTTTGTCTTCTTCTTCACAAGCTTTTTATCAAATTTCTCACTATTTACTCTTGTTCACTTCTTCTTCAGTTCATATCTACTTACTATGTCGTCTTCGAATCCTAACCCTAAGAGAGTCCCAATTCTTGATAGTTTCCCCAATGCTCCTGTAAGACACAAAAGAGGAAGAGGAGGTATGCTTCGTAGCATAGGGTCAGTTCGTGGTGGTACCTCTGGTTCCATCACTCCTTCTTCTAGTTCCGGCACGATTTCTAGAGGTTCCCTTTCTAATAGATCCTCTTCTAAAGGCAAAGAATCTTCTGAGTCTATTCAAGAACCTCTGGTTGAAGAAATAGTGCCAACTGACTTATTCTTCGAACATGACAAAGAATCCCTTCGTGACCAAGTAATTAAATTAGAGAGAGCTGACAAATATCCCTTTTTAATTACTGAACCTTTGATTCATAATGTTCGAAGAGATTGTCCCTGGAGAGATGACCTCCATATAGTTATTCCTAACCCACACCAAAGAATATCTTCTTATAGTGTTGGTTTTTCTTTTGTTTATACTTATCGCTTTACTTTGGGATTTATTCTTTCTATTGACCCAGTCATACTCGATTTCTGTCGTTTTTTCAAATTTGTTTGGCTCAAATTGGCCCCCTCGTATGGAGAGCAGTAGCTTGTTTGAGGTATGTGTCGGCCAAGGCTGATGTTGATTTCACTTTCCTTCATCTAATTCATCTTTATCATCCCAAGCTATTCCGCAATGGTGTCTTTACCCTATCTGCAAGAAGTAAGAGGGTTTTGGTAAACCCTGAAGATAATAACGACTGTGGCTGGTACACCCGGTTTGTTGCGGTACCCACAATTAATTTGGTGGGTGAATCAAATATTCCTTTTCCTGAGAAATGGAACTTTGCACGTAAGTATTTCTTCCTTGCCGCATCTGCTTTCGTTATTTCAACTCTTTTTCTAATTTCATTTTTTTCTTTGCTTTTTCGAATCAACCATGGGAGATGTGGAACCCGTTCCTAATTTCCGTGGTTGGGTAGATTCTGTTTTGAAAGTCGTTGTGAGCACGCGATTTTTGCCTCACACGAATCACTCCTAAAGAATTCAAAACAATATAGTTTTTCCTTTGTGTGAAATTTCGTGAATTTCGTGCTATTGTTTGCATTTATGCATGCATGTTTATTTGTTAAATTAATAATAAAAAAAATAATACAAAAATATGTTGCAATCGCACTTAGGATTTAATTAGACATTTTGGGAATTAATTAATAACTAAGTATTTTATAAAAATAGAAAAATCACAAAAAATAATGTATTTTTGCAATTTTTTAGTGTTTAATGTCAAATCGTGTGATTTTCTTTTAATTTGATATTAATTATTTGTGATGATAACTACTTAGAGTTAATTAGTATTTTAGGATAATTTGGTCAAGTATTAATTTAGGATTGTATTTTATTTTTAAAGAAAATATATAAAAATAGATTAGAAATAAATAAAGAAAGGAGGAGTCAAAATTGGGCCAGTTTTAACTAAATCCTTAAGCCCAATTCTTGAAACCCATACCAATTCACCCAATACCACACCCGACCCACCTGCCCGACCCGGTTTGACCCCTAAACCAACGACCCCCTTTTATTTTTCTTTCATTTTTGATTCCCCCCCTCAAAACCCTAGGAGCCCAAGCCGCCCACCATCTAAACGACCACCGTCTCCTCCGCCCCCTCCGTTCACCCTCCAAACAACCACTTTATACCAGCGACCATCCAAGCACCAGTCGACCACCACGAACCAGGCTGCTCCTTCGTCGACCACGACGACCACTTCATACCAGCGACGACCAGCCTCTCCCCCTCTCAAGAGCCGCTGCCCCCTCGTATCCACCATAATCCGCCGGAAAACACGCACCTACGATAGAGAAACACATATAGCGGACAGCGAGAAACAGAGGAAGTGAGCGGACTGGATTTTCTCATTTCGATTTTGGATTCGAATCAGTTGATTTTCGTGTCAAATTCTGGTTTCTTTTGCTAATTCTTTAAAAATCAAGGAATTCAATCAAGTTGAGTGAGTCGTTTTCAGTCGAGATCAGAGGCTATCGTGGTTGGTTCCGATTTAAGGCTATGTGTCGAGGTGTGATTCCCAATCTCGTTTTGATTTTCGTTTCTAGAATTTCTATTTTTAGATTGTTTAAGGGTCGTCTCTCTGTTTTCTTGTTCCGTTTTTTTGTGTGATTCAATGAACACTTTGACATTTGGTTGATTGAAATTGTGTAAATGCCTTTAATGTATTCAAATCTGAATTTCGTAAGTTTTGTGTTCCTGATTTGTTTCTTTCTAGCGTTATAAATTGGTAATTGCGGGAGTATTTCTTTGCATTCAATTGTCAAGTTGTTGGGATATGTAATTGCTACTGTATATATGCCTAAATCGTCTATACTCACATTGTGTTTCTTAGATTTTTCTTAATAAATTCAAACCATGTTGCGTTGGTTCCTTCTGAATGCTCACTGTTAAATACATATTTGGCTTATTTGAGCATATGACATTGAGGTGTTGATTCTCTACTAACTTTGTTTTGATTATCTTGCTAATTTTATGTGAACAAACGTGGATAGCAGCCGATGTTCATGTGCCGAAAATTTTGAAAAGTTTGAGTTATAGCTGAATTTAGACCCTCGGTAAATAGGAGTCTGCTAGCAATTAGTAGGGGCACAATAGTTGGATTAAATTATAAGCACTACTAAGTGGATAATTAAAGAATGAAAAGGATAATCTGGTAGGGATAACAATTCACTAATGAGTAATTTAAAAAGTTTGAGTGGAATTGAATTTTAAATGGTTGAAAGGGCATTTTGAATCCAAGAGACACCTTACATTGCCTATTTAAAGGATAGTACACTCTAAAAGAAAAGGGACCTGAAGATAAAAAAAGAGACAGAGAACACATAGAGAAAATATTCTGAAATTAGAGAAACAACAGAGAGATACAGGAGGAGTATTCTGAAAATTAAGAGATTCTGAAAAAAGAAAATACTGAAGAGATAGAGAGTAACAGAGAATTGAGAACACCGAGAGCTAAGAAATCGAAGAGCTGAAAATCCATAAAAGAAGACTGCTGAGAATTAAAGAAAAAAAAAAAAGAGGCTACTGTTTCATTAAGTTTTTCAGTAATTTTGGTTTCTTTCTTATCTCCTGAAACTGTTTTGATTAATCTGAGTAAGCAATGGATTGAAGTTGGTTGTCAAAGTTTGGTTTAAAGTCTTTTGCTGGATTGTTGGTTTGTTGAACTTATTATTCTGGGCTATTGCTCATCATTTCTGGGTTCGAAGTTTGTTTTCTGCTAAGCTTTTTGCTGCTGTTTCCTACTGATCTACTGCTGACTCCTCACCTCTGTTTCCTCCTATTTCCAGGTATGTCTCAGCTTGAATAGCATGTGAGATATAAAGAGAGCTTCATATATGATTCAGATAATGAAATAAAAATGGTCTTTGGTTTTAAGAGATTGTTCATGTGTCTTACTTGTTTAAATTAGCGCAATCACTAGAACACTATTGTACCTGGGCATGGCTTATGTAACCTATGTTAGGATTATGCTTGAGTTTTGATATGTTATTCCAATTCTGACTTAGCTAATTCTTTCTCAAGTACTGGTGCTTGGAACTGTCATGGTAGGAACTTGATGAATAATGCTCTTAGTCAAATTAGTATCTACCACCTCTTTCTTCATGTTTATTTTTGGGTAATTCAGTCGTAACTCACTGTGTAATACCAGGTGGACTTTGGACTTTACCCCTTTAAGTAAATCTAAAATGATGTTCTTGCTGCGTACTGATTTATTTAAGCTTATTGTTTGGATGCTAATATTCTAATTTTTCCAATTAAGCATATTGATTTGTTTTGTTTGGATATGTTGGTCGGATCGTTCTAGTTTTTTTGGTTATATTCTCTGTTGAAATTCATGGCTCCATCCTTTGTATCTGAACAAGTATCATTTGTTTTGGCGCTTTGGATGAGCGTCGGATTTAGGCTCGTATAAAGCCAAATGAATGTGAGAACCCATTTCAATTTCTATCGTTGATTTTAGCCAATTTTTTTTGTTGTAGTTTGAAGATTCTATAGAGAGTATCAACACCCATGTCACACTATTCAGGCAACGAAAATAACTAAGTAAATAGCCATTTGTTGTGGATAAAGATGGTGATAAGCTGTTGGAAGATTACAAGATGTGAAAATAATAGGAATATAGTGAAAACCTTTTGTTTTTTTCCTTTTCTTGCTTTTGTATGAAGGTGTGGCAATGCAATGAGTTTGGATTTGTTAGTTCATAAGTATCTGTTTCCTTTAGTTTACTGTAAATACTAGAATTATTTTAATTGCTTTATTAACTTAAGTGAACTACAGTTTAAATAATTATGATGTGTACCACCTTTAATTAAATGGATCCTTGGAGTTTGTCTATAATGTGTACCTGAAACTGTAAGTTAGACATTCAGCTCGTTATAAGAATATTTTATATGATAATTTAAGTATTTCAAACTCTGCAGCAAAGGAAATATGATGAACAAAGTGTCCTTTAGAGGAGCCCACTCACTGCATAAGAAAAATGAAAGAAAATCTTGTCCATGGTGATATTAATACTATGAATTGTTTGCTTTATAAGATAACTAGCAACATACATAGCGGGGTGGTGGCGCAGTTGGCTAGCGCATAGGAAAGGCCAACGTTTGGTCACAGATGGCTATTGAAATCTGTAATATCCATAAACCATTAATTTTGGAATAATCTCAAGTAGTTTAGAAGAATTAAAATAGAAGCACTTCTAGTTTGCCTTTAAAATATATAATCCTTTTCTTAAAAATAATTGAGGTGCGCCGCGCCAAATAGAACCTCAAATGCGGGGCCCTTGTTAAGTGTATATATAATAAATACCTCGAATTCGTGATGGGCCGTTTAGCAAACTTCACGGTCTTTCCCAAAATAATAACACATTAGTCGCTTTAGGCGCGTTCTTTAATAATTTTACCTTCCTAAATTCGGGTGTGCATTTCATGCGACCCAAATCCAAATCCCAAAACGTTGAATAAAATGTGTCGAGGATCCGGGTGCATTTCATGTGACGTGATCCAAAAATATATTTTAAACGACGTTCAATTTTCCTTAAAAAATAATTAAAAGCGGTTAAATGTTAAAATTGGCACATAGGTTCAAATGTCTTAAAATCAGATAATTAAGCCGAATATAACAGTTGAGCGACCGTGCTAGAACCACGGAACTCGGGAATGCCTAACACCTTCTCCCGGGTTAACAGAATTTCTTATCCGGATTTCTGGTTCGCAGACTGTAATACAGAGTCATTCTTTTCCTCAATTCGGGATTAAACCGGTGACTTGGGACACCATAAAATGTCCCAAGTGGCGACTCTGATCCTTTTAATAAATCCCGTTTCGATTGTCCTTTAATTGGAAAAACTCCCTTGCTACCCCTTTACCACGCCCTTCGCGGGGTGCAGTAGCGCCGAAAGGAGGTGTGACAGTCGTGCCTATGGAGGCACGAACTTGGAAGTCTATTTCCACCAAACATGGTTGGAAAGTGAAAACTCACGGTATACATCCCTTATTGCTTCTCATGTGTTAAATTATTTCCCCCATTTTAACTTTTTATCCTTTTTTTGTCAGGATTTGCTATTCGAGGGATGTCGGCTGAAGTAGCTATCCCCCTTCGAGCTTCTTTCAATACTCCTCTTTCTTTGGAGAGAGCACAGGCCATGATGTCAAAGAGGAAAGTTGTTGAAGAGGATTCTGATGATGATGAGGATGAAGATACCTCTTTGACGGCTCGGCCTATAACCAGGAGACGTGTTGTTTCTGAGGATGAAGCTGAAATCTCTCCTTCCCGTACCTCCGAACCTGTTACTATTACTTCCGATGAAGAAACCGTTCCAACGGACACCCCTGAATCCACTCAACGCCTCTTTATTGAGGGTTTCGAAAGTGGTGAATTAGGTCCGGTTTTAGATAAATTCCTCTTTCATCCTCCGTTCCTATTCCTTCTGTTCCTCCTTTGGTTTCAAGTGCTTCCTTACCCAATTTGTCTGTTCCTGCCTCTTTGCCAATTTCTGCTCCCTTACCTATCTCGACTCCTTCGACTCCTGTTATTTTCACCTCTTCTACCGTTCCTCCTTCTACAGTTCCCCCTTTCTCTATTCAACATGCAGAGGAGAGTTCCAGTAGTAGAAGTATGGCTATGAGGAGTGTAACACTTGAGGCTCCTGCTAATAACAGTCTCTTAAGGAAGTCTGGTGAGGCAGATGTCTGGCTTGAACCCTTAATTGGAGATATTGAGAAAAAGAAGATGGACAGTCACAGTTGTCTAACTTTGATGAATGACATAGTTCATTGTACATTGAAGGTATTCTCCCTTTACTTTTTTAATAAGTTTTTTCTTTTATTTCTCACTTTCATGAGTTGTTTTTGTAGGCTAACCTCATTGGTACAGAATTGATGGGGAGAATTTCTCTTTTAGAAAAGAAAGCTCGTGAGTCTGATTAGACTTTTATCGAGGCTGAGAGGATAGCCAGAGAAGCCCAGCTGGAGGCAACCAATTGGAAAGAACAGTTTAAAAATGCTCAGGAAAAGATAAAAGAATTGCAAGAGAGCAACCGTGACCTGGAACAGCAAAAGCAAATTCTGACTTCTGAATTAGTGGGGGCCAATGCTTCTTCTAGTAAAGCTGAGAAGGATAAAGAGCGCCTTGAATGTTCTTTTTCAGAACAATTATCAAAGTCAAGTGAAGAAATTAGAGAACTTAAGGTACTGTTGGGCAAGAAAGAAGAGTACGCGGGAGAGTTAGTTCAAAACTTGTCTCAGGCTCAGGCTGACTTGCAAACCTCCTCTGATAAGGTTCGTGCCTTAGAGAATTCTCGTGCCTCCCTTGAAGCTACCCTTGATTCCACTTTGGCTGAAAATCAAGTGTTAAAGAATGATCTTGCTATGTGGGAAAGGGATTATGAGCTTTTGAGGAGAATTTTAACACAGAGGTGAGTTGGGCCTTTTTAAACTCTCGTCATGATGCTTTAACTAGGGCCAGTCAAGAAAACTTTGATTTAGAATCAGAATTGGCCAAGGTTTTGAAAACCATTGAAATGACTCAACAACCACTTGACTTTCCTTCTCTGGTAGATGAAGTTCCCGTAGCTGAATGTAACGACCCGACCTGTCGTCTCATGTATCTCCGCCTCGTTTTCCCCGTTTTAGGCTTCTATAAGTTTCATTA
>MU701833.1:107883-118789 GCA_026770625.1 Nicotiana glauca | reverse complement strand
GGATTAACTTCTTATCAACTCAAGGATAATTCCTTATTGGATTTGTGTTAACTAACATATGGCATGAACTAACGCCTGTGGATATGGGTTGTAACACTAGCTAAAGTTAACCAGCTCGGATGAGGCTAGGGAGCTTGTTGAGAAAAGAGATATGTACAAGCTTCTCAGTGAGCAACACGAAGGGGTCATCAAGGATCTCCGGGACCTGTTGTATGCGAATCAAAAGGAGCACGCTGACCTGGTAGAACAAGTAAAGGACTTTGAAGTTTCTGATGACGAGTTGTCCATGGTGGCTAACGATTGAACCTCACAGGTTCAGCGGAAGATTGAATGGATCGACCAACTCCAGATTGAATGGACGATGCCTAGAAGGAAAAATAGGCCAGCTAGCTTTGGAGAAGGAGACCACCAAGGATCAGCTGACATCAACAGAGATCCAACTTCGAGTGGTGAAAGAGAAGGCTGAAGCATGGGCTCGACAAATCAAGGACCTCCAAGCTCAACTGGCTTAGTTGTTAGTAAATGAGATGCCCTTGGAAAGGAGCTTGAAATAGCGAGGTCCGAGTTGGAGACAACCAAGGCTAATGCTGAAGAGATAGTGGCCCAATATATGACGATATTGAGGCTTCTTGGGCCCGTCTGAAGGTCACCGTCGAGTACATGAAGTGATTGTTGGAGGAGACTCTTAAGGAAATCCACGCATAGGGTTTCAACTTGTCGATCGAGATTAAAGAGGCAAAAAGGCTCGAAGTTGAGGCCAAGAAGTTAGCCGAACCAGAGGGCGAAGAAGGCTCATAGGGCTCCGATGTACCCGAAGATGGAGAAGATCCTGATGGCTCTGGTGATGAGGTGGGTTATGGCGAAGATCAGGCGTAGGGGCCCTAGGAATTTTTGTCTTTGTTTTTGTGTTTTGTGTTTTGTACACTTATTTTGTTGAGGCCACTTATATAGAACTTTGTAAAGACATTTTGGAATGTATATATTTGGCAATTTTCAAGTCTATCACCTTTAGCATACCTTGTACGATTGCGAGGGTTTCAAATGACTTGGCATGAAATAAAACGTGGTAAGAAGCTGGTGATCGAAGGTCTAAACAAGATTTATTTTCAATGTCAATTTTTTTTAAACTTGTGGGTGCTGGTATGACCGGAAGCTTTCCCCAAAGTGTTTGCTTAAGTGTTTTCAGGTTATCATTTTGCGGAGTGTAACCTTTGGACGGGTTTGGAATTTTAAAAGTCTTATGTTTTGATTATGAGCTTCGTATGTCTCTGAGTCATTTCTACGGTGGTCGTAACCTTTTAAGTTTAGGTAGTGCCTAATAGGATTTGTACCTTCGAGCTTTGATAACTCGAGTCGCTCGAGTTTATCTCGAGTGACAGTCGCCGAGTGGGGGTGGTCGTAGCCTTAGGCACTACTTAATAATCTCTTATGTCTCCGAATTTTATCATTTCGAGTCGTTCGAATTTGTTTCGGATGATAGTCCCAAGTAGGTGTGACGTATTAGATTCAAATAAAGGCGGCTCTTGGGCTCGATATCTTTAAGGAACAAAATGAAATAATCTTAAAAGAAAAAATATGTATCCGCAAGGTAGAAACATTCTTTCATTTATGTGGGTAATATACAAGATATTAGGTGTGTACAAGCTTCGTGTTATGGCATACGTTATCTATACAGTCATGGTTCATTAGACCATTAGGCCCTTACATTATATCCTATCCACTGAGCCTAGACAATACAAGTACAAAGTTTCCTTCCTTTTGAAAATCATCATCTGAGGGTGATGGCCCCCAGTATTCGAGGTCGATTATTGAGAGGGCTCGGATACTGTTGACTTGACCATCGACTCCGGTTCATAATTGGTCTTTGATTCTAAGTTAGCACGATCCACTGTTGCCTCATTAAAAACCTTGTCAAAAACCCCATTTGGGACAAAATCGATTCAAGAAAAAAAGAGTGCAACGTGTGCTTTTAGGCCTAACAATGACATCGTCCTTTGGTTTTTGCCTGCAAGTGTCAGTCCAATTCACGATATATATATATAATGAACGGGGTCATACCTTAGAAGTAGTATCATTTTAAGTGGGTCATGTTCCAGTTGTTTGGTAGCCGCTTACCATTTCCTGCTTGGAGTATGTACAAACCTTTGCTTGTAATCTCGATAATTTGATATGGCCTTCCCAATTCGGTTCCAGCTTCCCTTCATTTGGGTTCTGGGTATTCAATGTCACCTTTCTTAACACCAAGTCCCCGACATTGAAGTGTCGGAGGTTGGCTCTCCGGTTATAATACCTTTCGATCTGTTATTTCTGGGTGGCCAACCGTACGAGGGCGGCCTCATACTATTCATCCAATAGTTACAGGATCATGTTCATGGCCTCACTGTTACCACCTCAACTGATATCAGTACTTAGACACCGTAGACTAACGAAATAGGGTGGACCCGGTACTAGATTTTGAAGTCGTACGGTATGCCTATAGGATTTAGGACAGAATTTCCTTCCATTTTCCTTTGGCATCAGTTAACTTTTTCTTAAGGTTTTGGAGTATGGTTTTGTTACTTTACCTGCCCGTTCCCACTAGGGTAATAGGGTGTTGATAAGATTATTTTGATATTATGGTCTTCGAAAACTTTGCTCACCTTGCTTCCATTGAACTACTTCCTATTGTCGCATCTTGGCTGGCATTCTGAACCAACATATTATGTGGTCCCAGATAAATTGATAACTTCTTTTTCCCTGACCTTTTTGAATGACTGAGCTTCAACCTATTTAGAAAAATAGTTAGTCATAAATAGTATGGATTGATCCTTACCGTGTGACCATGGCAGGGGGCCGATGATGTCTATTCCCCATTTTATCAATGGCCAAGGTGACAAGACCGAATGTAGTAGCTCCCCAAGATGATGGATCATTGGCGTATGCCTCTAAAAGCCATCGCATTTTTGCACAAATTCCTTCGCATCTTTCTCCATGTCTACCCACTAGTAGTTAGCCTTGATTATCTTACGAACCAACAATTCTGTCCTCGAATAGTTCCCGCATATGTCTTTGTGAACTTTGCTCAAAACATACTTGGTGTCTCCCGATCCTAGACAGATGGCGAGTGGGCCATCAGATGTTCTTCTGAATAGGGCATTATCTTCGGACAGGCTAAACCTGGTCAGGTTCGTGCGCAGAGATGAATTTGTCGTCATCAACTGACGACCCCAAGTTAGCCAGATCATCGGCTTTGTTATTTTGGTCTCGAGATACATGTTGTAAGGTCCATTACTTGTATTGATGTTGTGCTAGTTGTAGTTTATCCAAGTATCTTCACATCCATTCCTCTTTTACTTCGAATGTCCCGTTGACTTAATTTACCACAAGGAGGAAATCACATTTAGCTTTGATCGCGTCGGCCCTCAGTCTTTTAGACAATTCGAGACCTGTAATCATGGCCTCATACTCAGCCTCATTGTTAGTCAATTTCACAGTTCTAATAGATTGCCTAACTATGTTACCCGAGGGTGGCTTCAATACAACGCCGAGTCTGGACCCTTTTACGTTTGATGCACCATCTGTAAATAGGGTCCAGATCCTCGATGAGGTCCTCGAGATTAACAATAGTTCTTTTTTGACCTCGAGTATTAAGGCCGGCGTGTAGTAGGCCACGAAGTTTGCCAAAATTTGAGACTTGATGGCGGTTTGTGGTCTATATTCAATATCGTACCCACTAATTTCCACGGCCCATTTGGCCAATCTTCTTGAGAGTTTGGGTTTGTGCATTATGTTTCTCAATGGGTAAGTAGTCATGACACATATGTGATGGCACTGAAAATATGGCCTTAACTTCCTGGAGGCACTTAGCTAAGCGAGCGCCAATTTTTCCAGGTGTGGATACTTTGTTTCGGCCTCGCCTAGAGTCCTGCTAACATAATATATAGGAACTTGCGTACCTTCTTCTTCCTGGACTAAGACCCCGCTTACCGGTATCTCGAATACCTCCAAATACAGGTACAACTGTTTATCTACCTTCAAAGGTACCGTTTTAGTTCTTCCAAAGCTTTCCGCCACTCGGGGGTCCATGAGAATTTATTCTTATTTTTCAATTAACGAGAAGAATCGATGGCTCTTATTGGAGGACCTTGAAATGAACCAACCCAAAGCGGTTATGCGCCCGGTTAGCCTTTGAATGGCCTTGACATTATCCACCGCGGTGATATCTTCTATGGCCTTGATCTTGTCAGGATTGATCTCAATTTCCTGGTTGGACACCATGAATCCAATGAAGTTCCTGGACCCGACTCTGAATGCTCATTTTTCTAGGTTCAGCTTCATATTGTATATCTTCAGTATGTTGAAAGTTTCCTGCAAATGTTCCAAATGGTCCTCTGCTCGCAGGTGTGAGCACAAGATTTTTGCCTCACATGAATTGCTCCTACAGAATTCTCAAAATGAGAATTTTCCTTTTAATTATTTGGGTTTTTAGGAATTATTGTAGGATTTTTCTGATTATTTGCATTTTTGTGTGATGTTTAATTTTTATTTAATTCAAGAAAAATACAGAAAATACAGTGCATTTATATATAGGATTTAATTTTGCATCTTAGGATTTAATTAGTAAATTAGTTATTTTATAAAATATGAAAAATCAAAAAAATATATATAATAGTTCATGTTGCATATTTAACTTTTAAATTTGGCATTTTGTTAGCTTTTCTTTTTAGGAGTTATTTAATTTTGAGCATTTAATATAAATTGGTAGGTTAAATTAGTTTTTAAAATTAATTTAGGTTTTATTTTAATTTGGAAATTAATAAGAAATCTGAAACTGAAAAAAGAAAAAAAAAGAAAAGATTTTTAATAAAAGAAACCAATTTTGGGCAAATACCCATCCAAACCCAATTGAATACCCATCCAAACCCTTCAAAACCTGGCCCAAATCCGCCTGTTAACCCGGTTCAGCCCCATCTAAACGACCCCGCTTTGCCCCCTTCCAATCTTGATCGTTGGATCTCATTAATCCAATGGTCCGGAACTGATGGACTCTTTGACATATATATGTCCAAACACAACCTCATACCCCCCTCAGAACCCCTCATCACCATCTCTCACACCCTTCAGAGACCCTAACATAACACTACCCTGAACCACCGTCCGCCGCCCGCCAGAAATCTCCCACGGCGGTGGCCGGCGGCCAAACGCCACCATTTTTACAACACTGCCTCTCCTCGACCCCTCTTCCCAAATCTCCATTCCATTCAGCCCAAAACCGTCTGGAATTGCTCAAATATTAGATCAAAACCTGAAACCCAAGCCAGCCACCTAGAAATCCTAATTTTTTTCGGTGGCAGCGCCACCACAATACGACCCCAAACTAACACCCCTTGACCACCACGACCCCACTCTTCCGTAATCCATAATTCGTTACCCTCGAATCTTTATTGAACTCCTCGAATATTAAATCAAAGAAATGAACATCAAATCCCAAAATGCAAGTCAGCCAGTTGGAAGAAGTTTTGAGCTCGGATTGGACTTTAATCGCGTGTTTTCATCGAGAACACGCGATTAAGGTCTAATTTGGCCCAAAATCTGATTATTCAAAGGGTCGTTCAAAGGTTTTATTCACCTGTTTTTGGACAGGTGTTTTTCAAGATCTTTTTCTTCACTTTCTTTCTTTATTTTCTTCTATGATTCTTCTCTTTTTTTTTGGTTTTCTCGAAGTCATTTTTGCATGTGCTAACTATTATCCTCTTTAGTTTTTAGTTTGTTTGATTTTTAGAAGTTCCTTTTGATTTCAAAGTGTTTTTGTTCATTGTTCGTTTGGTTTTAGTTTTCCAGAGTCGTTTGCTCATGCATGATTAGTCTTGTACCTTTTTTTTAATCAGTGAAATTAGTCTGTTGATTAGCTTAGTTTACTAATTTAGTAAGTATAGTTAATGGATCGTTTAGTCTAGGATTTAATTGCTGAAATGTTTACATTTTTCAAGTATTTCAGATTTTTAATTGGGCTAAGTGGTTGTTTGAGTCTTGGGATTTCTGACCCATTTAGGAAAAGAAGGGCANGACCCCACTCTTCCGTAATCCATAATTCGTTACCCTCGAATCTTTATTGAACTCCTCGAATATTAAATCAAAGAAATGAACATCAAATCCCAAAATGCAAGTCAGCCAGTTGGAAGAAGTTTTGAGCTCGGATTGGACTTTAATCGCGTGTTTTCATCGAGAACACGCGATTAAGGTCTAATTTGGCCCAAAATCTGATTATTCAAAGGGTCGTTCAAAGGTTTTATTCACCTGTTTTTGGACAGGTGTTTTTCAAGATCTTTTTCTTCACTTTCTTTCTTTATTTTCTTCTATGATTCTTCTCTTTTTTTTTGGTTTTCTCGAAGTCATTTTTGCATGTGCTAACTATTATCCTCTTTAGTTTTTAGTTTGTTTGATTTTTAGAAGTTCCTTTTGATTTCAAAGTGTTTTTGTTCATTGTTCGTTTGGTTTTAGTTTTCCAGAGTCGTTTGCTCATGCATGATTAGTCTTGTACCTTTTTCTTTAATCAGTGAAATTAGTCTATTGATTAACTTAGTTTACTAATTTAGTAAGTCTAGTTAATGGATCGTTTAGTCTAGGATTTAATTGCTGAAATATTTATATTTTTCTAGTATTTCAGATTTTTAATTAGGCTAAGTGGTTGTTTGAGTCTTAGGATTTCTGACCCATTTAGGAAAAGAAGGGCAAGCCCAGTTTTTGAAATTGGACCCTTGGGTCAAATTGACCCATGTCCGTTTGGTTTAAGGGTAAAAACATAGGGTCTTAGGGCTAATTTAGGAAACCCAAGTTAGGGAATCTTTAGGTAACTGCCTAGAAAGCTTCCTAGAAGCTAAAAAACAGACTTGCTTGGCAAACAAGTCAAAAATTTCAGGGATTAAGTGGCAAAAACCAAAATTGAAAAGGGGCAAAGTTCAAAAATTGAACCCTTAAGGCTGCCCTAATACCTTGCCTATAAAGGCACCTTACCTAGCATTTCAAGGCAGAGACCCGAAGAGATAAAAATCCAGAAAAAATCACAAACGACTGAAAATTGGTGAAAAGTACTGTTCCATTGAATTCCCTGTTTAAATTCTAAAGTTTTCCATTTCTGAAACCAGTTCTAATTTTCTTTGAGGTTGAAAATGGATTGAGCTTGGGTATTGAAAATAGTTGGTTTAAGTGTGTTGATTGGTCTATTGTTCTACTGATTTTTCTGAGTGAATTTCACTGTCCAAATTGCTAAATCTAGGTTGTTTCTTGCTACTGCTTTGCTGATCCTTCACCTCTTTTGATTTTGTCTTTGTTCATCATCAGGTATGCCCCTAAAACTGTGATGGAACTAAGTCCTAGCTGAATGTGTGTAGAGATCTGTGAACATGAATCAGAAATAAATGAAAACAAACCAGTTTTTGCTATAATTACTGTGTAGTTCTACTCTGTATTATTCATGTTTAGTTTAGCTTGTTGTAGATATTTTATTTCATGATATACCATTGGTTTGGATGATAAATCTGGGCGTCGTTTGAGTATGAGAGATCCATGTTTTAGACTGGTAAAACATGTAATAATTATGGACTGTGACTTGTAGTTTAGCTAGTGGAGATTTTTTGTTTTGGTTGTGATTGCATAGCTATAGGTTTAAAAGCATCTCAACTCCAAAGTATGGGCATGTTGAATTTGTTGTAGGCCAATGATTTTGTGTTGCTGTGAAAATTTTGTCAACTTCATCCTTATATTCGAAAGCAAAATTGGTTGAAAGGTGCTAAGGATCTAATTAAATTGCTTTGAGTTGATTTATTTACTAATAGGCTTATTAGGTTGATTTATGTTTGGCTCAGTTCCTTATGGAATTCCTAGTGTACGAACTTTCATTTGTGATTGGCATTGGTTCAGTTCCTTCTTGTCACTTATTAATTTGAAATGGATAGAAAGATTCACTCTCGTAGGAAGCACTAAGATAGTAACGGAAATTGCAATCTGGTTTTTTTTTTGTTATTCCAAATTCATGTCTCATTTTGCTCTTCAATTCATATGGGTTATAATTGGGCAGACGTGAATTGGTGTTTAGATTGTAGCCTCTGCATAACGGTGTTGATAGATGTGTTTCAAATCAGTAATTGTTTAATTTCCCTAAGGCAAAGCAACGTGAGCTATGGGCTCGAATGCAAAGGATTGACTTCCTGTGTTTGTGTGTGGACTCTAACTAAGGACCGAATCGCTTACTGAAGCTGGTCTTGTTTCAGTTTGGGCTCTCTCTTGGGCCCAGCTTGGACTGATGCTAATTTGTAATTCAGAATGGCCTTACGTCTATGGGCTATTGGGCCTCATGTTGGGCCCAAATTTTAACTTCAAACCATTAGCTCCTTTCTTTTATTAAAATACATTCTGTTAGCTTGAACCATAGCAGAATCCTTGCCCGTTAATATTTGGGTAATGTAATGACCCGGCCGGTCATTTTTGAAATTTACGCCCTGATCCCCTATTAACTGCTTCTCCTAAGTTCATTTCTGCTATTTTGGTTTGCGGGGACATTCGGTGTTAGGTTTCGGAGAGTTTTGGGACACTTACTCCCTAAATGAGAGCTTAAGTGTTGAAAAGTGGTCTGTAGTCGGAACAGTGTGAAGACGACCTCAGAATGAAAATTTGATGGTTCGTTAGCTCCGTTAGGTGATTTCGGGATTGGGAGCATGTTCGGATTGTATTTTGGAAGTTCGTAGCTCATTTAGGCTTGAAATGCCGAAGTTTGAATTTTTGAAGTTTCCGGTCCGATAGTGAGTTTTTGATCCGAGGGTCGGATTGGAATTCCAGAAGTTGCAGTAGCTCCGTCATGTCATTTGGGATGTGTGTGCAAAATTTTAGGTCATTCGGACGTGTTTTGGTTAGGTTCTTGATCGAAAGCGTATCTGGAAGAAATTTGAGGTTCTTAAGCTTGAATAATTGATTAAATTGGGTTTCTGGTGTTGCTTTAGGTGTTTTCGAGATTGGTGCAAGTTTGAATAAGGTATTCGGTGGTATTGGTGTTTTTGGTCGAGGTCCCAGGGACCTCGGGATGAATTCGGGAGGTTAACGGAAAATTTTGGAAGTTGAGAAGTAGCAGCTCTGATGCTTCTGGTATCTTTTCGCTTCTGCGGCTTGGGAACCGCATAAGCAAAGCCGCAGAAGCGGCTTCCTCATCGCAGAAGCGAGATTTGGTCTCCGCCTCAGGAACCGCAAAAGCGGTTGTTTTACGCATACGCGGTACCATAGAAGCGGTTATTCCTTCGCAGAAGCGGAATCTGGCCCTTAAGTGAAAATCGCAGAAGCAGTTGGTCTTCCGTATAAGCGGTACCGCAGAAGCGGTCCCTTATCCGCAGAAGGGGAAATGCCTATTCAGAAATAGCAATTTCGAGGGTTTAATTTCATAAGTTGGAAAATCAATTAAGAACTCGAGAGAAGGCAATTTTGAGTGGGTTTTGAAGAGAAAAAATCATTGGGCAACGTTTCTTTGATCCCTTTTCGTCATATTACATCATTATATAGCTAAATACATCATTGGAATTCGAATTTAAGATCAAAAATTGGGTAATTTGGGGTAAAACTTCATTGTCTAAACTATTGGGTTTCGAGTGGGTATTTGACCTCCGATTTGGGAGGTTTTTATATGGTTAGACTCGTGAGAGTACGAGGGTTCCGAAAATGTGAAAATTATTCGATTCTGAGACGTTGGCTTGAGGGGCATTTTGGGCATTTTACCTATTTTCGTGCCCTAACTTTAATTTTTATTGTTTGCAATATTATTTATGATATGTAATTGAATTGAATAGATTTGGGTCATTTGGAGTCGGATACTCGTGGCAAAGGCGTGATCTCTAGTTGATTTTGAGCCGGTTCGAGGTAAGTGGCTTGTCTAACCTTGTGTGGGGGACCTTTTCCCCTTAGGATTTGTTATTTGGTATTTTGAGTGCCTTGTACGCGAGGTGACGAGCGCGTACTTGAGCCAATTGTTGAAAATCCGGGTTTTACTTAAGATATTGAGATTGAGTTTCTTCATATTTGCTTTATTCTACTTGCAATTTTAACCTGTGCTAAATTAGGAAAGCATGTTTAATTGACTTGACTGTACTACGTGAAGCATGCTAGGCCAGTACTACATATTGCTTGTCTTTTGTACTTCATTTCTGTGTATCTTCTGGCTGTGATTGCGCATTTATATTAGAACTATGGATGTGGGATTCCGGTAGCTCCCCCCCTCGCCCCCCCTTGTTTGTTTACTTTGGGACTACGGGTTCGATTCCCGGTAGATCCCCCTGCACTTTTACTTTGAAGCTGCGGGTTAGATTCCCGATAGATCCCCCTGCACTTTTACTTTGGGACTGCAGGTTAGATTCCCGATAGATTCCCCCTGCACTTTTACTTTGGGACTGCGGGTTAGATTTCCGATAGATCCACCTGCACTATTACTTTGGGACTGCGGGTTAGATTCCCGATAGATCCCCTACATATTGATGGTTGGACTACGGGATGGTATCCCGGGAGATCCTTCGGATTTACATGTGTGATGGACTACGGGACGGTATCCCAGGAGATCCAGTGGACAGATGAGAAGAAGGACTACAGGACGGTATCCTGGGAGATCCTCGTGGTTATCGCTGGTTTTGAGCTGTACACATCTCGTGTTTACTTTGTTCTTGTGTAGTTGTTGTTGACTCGTAGACCTGTCTTAGTTTACTGTTGTGCTCATTATTACTGCACTTTCTTTTATACTGTTAATTTATTATTATATTTTTACCTCAGTAGGGCCCTGACCTTCCTCGTCACTACCCAACCGAGGTTAGGCTTGGCACTTACTTAGTACCGCTGTGGTGTACTCATGCCCCTTCTGCGCATATTTTTCATGTGCAGATCCAGGTTCCTCCACCCA
>MU701833.1:53046-83243 GCA_026770625.1 Nicotiana glauca | reverse complement strand
ACGGCTGTGATCACTCAACTGATACGACGTCGTATGAATTATTCAAAGACCGTTCCATCTGATCCGTTGATTAGCTGAATCAACGGTCCAGATCTTAAAAACCTAAACGGCATCGTTTTATTGAGACCGGGTTGGCGAGACTGGGCCAAAAGACTGGGCCTGGTCCGGATTTGTATTGTATCTCTTAATTGGCCCAAATTTTTTTTTGTATTGTATTTGTATTTTACTTTGTTTTTTTTGTATTTTTTTAATTTTGTATTTATTTTATTATTTTCTGATGTATTTTATTTATTTATTTATTTTGTTACATTATTATTTTATTATATTCTATTTATTATCATTTTTTAATTTTCCTAGTATTTGTTCTACCATTTTGATATTTTCCTAATTAATTCCCTTTTTATCTCTTGTTCATCCAATTTACCAACACTAGTATCTCACACGAGTCACAAATTATTGTAACAAAACTATTTATTTTTATTCTGGAATTCTTTTACTTGGGGTAAAAATCACGTGCTCACAGTTGGAAGCTATGAAGAATTTGCTCCTGGAGGATGATGACATGGACTGATGTGTTCTTTTCGAGGAAGAGGGGGGGAAGTCCCTTCCATACAAGCTGTGAACAGAGGAGACCGCCTCAGCAATTGGTCAATTAGGACCGTCAGGGCCCGGAAGGCTTCGGGGTAGCAAGGCTAAACAAAAGCACCATGCATCTCATTTTATTTTATTAGTTGATTTTCTTTCCGCATTGTCTTTAATTTTGAAAAGAGCTCCGATGTTTCAAATAATTATGAATTTAATCAAAAGCATTTCAGTTTATCATATATCTCACTATCTTCACTATCATTTACTCTATTTTTACACAGCATTACTATTACTTATCGTAACAACGAACCAACGACTGTGACTTGCAACGAGACAACGCAACAAAAGGACATAGACTCAGAAGAAGATGAAATACCTGAAGAGGTTGTCAGAGAGGTTGAGAATTTTGAGAATAGACCTAAGTCCAACCTGGAAGAAACTGAGGCCATTAATTTGGGAAATACAGAAAATGTCAAAGAAACCTGTATCAGTGTTCACTTGTCGCCATCAGAAAAGGAAGAGTATTTGAAAGAATATGAGGACATATTCGCCTAGTCGTATGATGATATGACTGGTCTCAGCACGTCCATTGTAGCTTACAAACTGCCAACAGATCCAACTTGTCCACCGGTAAAACCGAAGCTCAGGAAATTCAAGCCCGACATGAGTTTGAAAATCAAAGTAGAGGTTACTAAGCAAGTCAAAGCTAAGGTTCTCAAAGTGGTAGAGTATCCAACATGGTTAGCCAACATCGTTCCAGTACCAAAGAAGGATAGGAAGGTTAGAATCTGTGTCGACTACCGGGATCTCAACCGGGCCAGTCCCAAAGATGACCTCCCCTTGCCAAACATACACATTCTTATCAACAACTGCGCCAAGCATGAGTTGCAATCTTTTGTTGATTGTTTCATTGGGTATCATCAGATATGGATGGATGAGGAAGATGCAGAGAAAATGGCTTTCATCACGCCGTGGGGAATGTATTATTACAAAGTGATGCCATTTGGGTTGAAGAATGCTGGTGCCACCTATATGAGAGCCATGACTACTATCTTTCACGATATGATACACAAGGAGATCCAGGTATATGTGGACGACGTCATCGTCAAATCCAAGAAAGCCACTGATCATATGGAAGACCTGAGAAAGTTCTTCAACAAACTGAGAAGGTATAACCTGAAACTGAACCCCGCCAAGTGTGCATTCGGGGTTCCTGCCGAAAAACTATTGGGTTTCATCGTGAGCCGTCGAGCGATAGAATTGGACCCATCAAAGGTCAAAGCCATTCAACAAGAAGCAGAGTTGGACGATGCAGAATGGGTAAAAGGTCACTACGAGCAGTTAGCCCTTATAAATGGAAAAAGGATGAATGCAGTTTGCCACGGTCAGTTGTATCAGAACAGAATGTCCAGAGCCTTCAACAAAAGAGTCAAGCCAAGGAAGTTTACATCAGGGCAGCTGGTGTTGAAGAAGATATTCCCACATCAAGATAAAGCCAAGGGGAAATTCTCTCCCAACTGGCAAGGTCCGTACATGGTTCACCGAGTTCTAACTGGAGGAGCCCTTATCCTTGAAGAAATGGACGGAGAAGTTTGACCAAAGCCGATCAATTCAGACGCAGTGAAATGATACTGTGTGTAATCATATGCTTTCTCTTCATGATGTAATTTGAACTACGCCTGACCTGATTCACGTTTAAGAGGGGATACGTAGGCAGCCCTATGGGTTCGGACATAATTTAATAAAAATCTCATCTCCCCCTATTATTGGAACTGGGTAGAATTTTGAGGAGGACCCTCAAAATTCCGAAGTCAGTCTTCAGCCACTCATCGCCAGGGATGTCACCTCAGTAAACTGGGGCAGAATTTTGAGGAGGACCCTCAAAATTTCGAAGTTGATTCTTCAGTCATTCAGCGCAGCCGTCAGAAGTGCCAGCCTAGTAAACTGGGGTAGAATTTTGAGGAGGACCCTCAAAATTTCGGAGCAAGAGAGGTTGCAATATCTTGAACCGCATCACAGTCATTGGTTCAGCTAAAAGAAAACTATTTTCTTTCTCTACTTATGATATGTTTACTAAATCATGCATAATTATTGTTCGAACTGCAGCTGTTTAGCAATGCTACCCCCGATGATACGCAACGCCGGGATTCAAGGAAGAACGAACTAACGTTTCCCCTTCTTGCAAAACTCACGATTTTCTTAGGATGCAGGCACCCAAGTCACAAATTTACCGAACATATTACACATTCGCATTGAACCGTCATACATATTCGCATTTGTTATCCGCATGCAATATTCCCAGCAGCTGCAGTATCACAATTAGCTATCAGCTAAGAATTTTTTACTTACTATTCACTTTTATCTCATTTGCATAAGGCTACCTTTCTGCCTTCCGAGACTAAGCGTTATCTCCATCTGCATTTCCTGCATTGCATAAGGCTACCTTTCTGCCTTTCGAGACTAAGCATTGTCTCCATCTGCATTTCTTGTATTGCATAAGGCTACCTTTCTGCCTTCCGAGACTAAGCGTTATCTCCATCTGCATTTCCTGCATTGCATAAGGCTACCTTTCTGCCTTTCGAGACTAAGCATTGTCTCCATCTGCATTTCTTGTATTGCATAAGGCTACCTTTCTGCCTTCCGAGACTAAGTGTTGTCTCCATCTGCATTTCCTGCATTGCATAAGGCTACCTTTTTGCCTTTCGAGACTAATCGTTGTCTCCATCTGCATTTTTTGCGTTACATAAGGTTACCTTTCTGCCTTCCGAGACTAAGAGTTGTCTCCATCCTGCATTATCTGCATAAGGCTACTTTTCTGCCTTCTGAGGTTAAGCTCTACCTCCACTTGCATGGCTGAAATATCGCCACCGTTACCTACATCTTGCATGGCTGAAATATCGCCACTTTTATTTATGTCTTGCAATCGGTTGAAATATTGCCAAACTTCATTTAAATTCTCTATCGGCTAAATATCGCCACTTTTATTTACGTCTTGCAATCGGCTGAAATATCGCCACTTTTATTTACGTCTTGCAATCGGCTGAAATCTCACCAAACGTTTGTATTTGAATTTTTGGTCGGCTGAAATATCGCCATTTTTACTTTTCACATCGGCTGAAACGTCGCCTGTTTATTTAAATTTCTGTCGACTGAAATATCACCATTTACGCTTTTGCATCGGCTGAAATACCGCCAAATCTTGCATTTCATGGGCTGAAATATCGCCAAACTCTCCAAAGGCGTCATCATTCGAAGGCATCATCTTCATAGCCCGAGAACACCATGCCATGGCCCGAGGACCCCACTTTACATCTTGCACATCATTATTCAAAGGCATCATGGTTCGAAGGCACCATTATCATGGCCCGAGAATGCCATTTCATAGCCTGTGAAACCTTTAATTTTGCGCTTCATGGCCCAGGACATCATGGTCTGAGGACGTCATCCTAACTGTCCAAAGACAGCATTCATGGTCCAACTGGAACTTGCATCATGTTTAAGTATATGCCTATATTGTTCACTTGCAGGTACCCCGCCTACTAACGGCCGTCTCAGCAAGAGAGACCCCGTTCCGGTTCTCGCAGCCGATCAATTTCAAAACACCTCTTGCTTCCCCCGAGCGCCATGACTGTCCTTTCAAATCTCTATCGGCATGTTCCGTCAATGTTTCTTGAACTACATACGGCGTGATTCCTGTAAAACCAGGGATATGTAGGCAGCTTAGAAACCAGAGCTCGGTCAAATTCTTTTCAAAACGCCGCTTCCGATCAAAATTGGCCACCATATCTTTACCCGACAACTCTTTCATCCTTCCCGAGTAAAGTGGGACAACTGTTGATATCCAATTTTTCCCTGAGTATTTTTATATACCCAACATACTTTCACAAATAACATATATATGCATATATGAGCACACCCAAGAGTTTTGGTACTTTACCAAATTTTTTAATGATTTTTAAACCAATGTATTGCCTATTTTATACCATAAAATCCAATAATTATTCTCAAAACTATCATTTTGGCAAATAGCTTATTTTTATTCTCATATTTACACCAAAATATGACTAACATGATTTTTGTACATTTTTACAAATTCACTTAGTATTTTTAAAACTAAATTGCACATAATTGCAATATTAACCCCTTTTTAAGATTTAATTGTAATTATATTTATAAAATTGACTCCAATATTTTTAATTCGATAATTATGTATTATTAATTATTTTAGTACGTTTGATTTACTTCCAGAAATTACTTTACTATTTTTTATAAATTAAATAAGGGAAAAGTGGCTATTTAAAAGCTAGCCCTTTTTGCATTTCAATTTTAATCGGAATTGAGCCCAATCTCAGCCCCAAACCTGAGCCTAATTCCCTAACCCAATACCCATTAAACCGACCCAACCCATAACCCTTTTAATCCTGGCCGTTGATCATTTAGATCAACGGCCACCGTTCCCCCTTTCCTTTTTAATTCCAAACTACCCCCAAACCCTCCCCATTTCTCTCAAAGACGTCGCCTCTAATCCCTCGTCTCTCTCAAATGCTCTCACCCACTCGAAACCCTAATAACCGCCTACCTCTTTTCGGCCTCAAATCCACCGGAATCCATGGCTAATCTAAACATGAACGACCTCTATCCATCATCTACTGCTCTCACATGCCTGGTGCCTGAAGATTCGAAAGCCAGTCTTCGAAGATCTTCACCCAGACCTTCATCGATTCAAGATTTTCGGCTATTTTCGGCCCTGCTCTGGCGTATCTTAGCCTCCTGAGCCTGGTTCCGACCTTATCGACTCAAATCTGATCTTGTGACTTCCAAGCCTTTCTCGTCCTTTAGGGTTCTCAGAAACCCTAGCTTATTCAAGGTTCTTTTTCGACTTATTCGTTTAGATCTGTGCTATATCTATGTTGTGTCTGATGTTTAAAGTAGTTTCCCCAAATATCTTTTTTTTCAAAACCCTTTGATTTTAAATCAGTTTTTCTGAGTCTGTCTTTTAATTGTTTTGTTTGATTCATTTGCTTAGCATCTCTAGGTGATGGAAAGCCCTAATTTTTTTTGAATTTTGTTTGATTTCTAAGTCTACATGTTGGTGTTCGTTTGATTTACTTCTTAAGTGTGAAAGCCCTAATTTTAGGGTTTATTTGAGACTCTGAGACTGTTTATGTGTTTATCTGCTTATTTTCTCTAAATCTGATTGATTCTGGAAAACCCTTGTTCTTTGGGGGTCTGTTTGAGTTCCTGAAGTTCTTTGTCTGTTCGAGATTGCTCGATCTAATTCTTTTACTTTAGCATGTAATTCTTTTGGTTCTAAGCTCTTGCTACTTGTCAAACTCGTCTATGATTCTCACTCGACTCTTTGCATGTTTCTGATCCTTTGTCTGTCACTGAAACCCGACTTATGTGGCTATCATGTGATTATGCTCTTTGTCATGAGAACAGCCTCACATGCCTAAGGCTATGCATTCCTTTATATGTTAAATTTCCCTCTCAAAGTAGCCCTTAATTATGGGCTGACTTCAAATCTCTTTGTGTGATTCTGATTGCAGTCTTGTAATTGATTCTCTCCTTATTGTACTGATTTCCTTGCTTCTCAGACCTATTTGAATTCTTGCCTTGACATCTCAACCCCTACCTTTCCCACTCAAGCTGATTAATTCCCTTACCTTGATTATATTGGTATTGGATTCTTATAGACCTTTCCTTGATTAGAGTCTGATGGACCTAGCCTCTATTACCTACTATGTACCTGTACTATGCTTGAAATACTTCCTTATTAGTCATAATAAGCATATGTGATCTCTTTCCTTGTTTAGCACTTGCATGTTACTGTTTGATTTCTAATTCCTCAAATAAGGGAAGTCTTTGATACTGTTTAATTCTAATTGACACGTGTTCCCCTAATTATTGCTGAACTGCAATCCCTACCTTATTTTCTGCCTGTTTTTACACTATACATACCCTCTTCCTTTCTCTTTGAACACACACGAACATAGAACAATCTAAATTTACAATTCACTCTCACTTAAACTCTCTCTTTCTGATACTTGCACTGTTGTGGACTTTCTTTACCTTCTTCTGCACTCTTTTTCTTCTATACTGGTATGTCTCAATTAGTTTACATGCCTCAACAACAATGTGTTTAATTTTGCCCATTTGTCTCTAGCATATTGTCGCGTATTTCCCCTTGCCTTTAATCAGTATTTAAATTATGTATGCAATCAGTGGTTTGTCATAAATTTGATACTTTATGAATTCCCTTACCCTTTACCCATTGCGTGTGAGTTATGGTTCAGGGAATAACAGCACTTCAATATTGTTGTCTATGTCCTGAACTAGATTCTTTGAATCCCAAACTCAATCAATTCCTATTCCTTTTCCCCCTCTATGTGTCTGAGCCTTGGACTTGGGTATGATAGTGTCCTAATCACTATCCAAACTTTAGTCTGACCTTCAAAAGGTCTGCTCCTAACTTGTTCAACCAAATAAGTGGTCAAGGGTGTGCCAGCCTACTCTGTGGCTAGGTATGACCACCACCTGGCATGGCTCCCCAATTCCCTTTCACTTTGCATTTACTCCTAGCTATAAGTTCTGCCCCTCTCTTGCAAGCCATGCTTAGGGACCCCTAAGCTCCCTCTGAACTTGGATGCCTGAGAACTGGCTCTTCCACACTGCACTATTCTAATTCTGATAGTATCCCGGGTGTAAGCAATGTCTGGAATCCCTGAGATTCCTTGGAACTTTGAAACACATTAGATAAAGAGAAGGCTTTGGAAATCCGGATCCCGGAAGTGGCTCAATCGCATGTTATTAGACATTAAGGTTGAATTAGGCTCCTCGGATCTAGCTGTTAGCTTTTGATGTACCTTTTATTTCCCAGTTTGATCCATTGGGTTGTAATAATTTTGTATGAAACTCGGGGAGTATAGTAAAAAGGGTGTGGGAGGGGTCGTTACTTTTTCTTGCATCCAAGGGGTAGAAATCATGAGTTAGGACTTTTATTTTCCATCAAACTAGAAATCCTGACTATAGGGTCATAATACGGATTCAATCACGTAGAGACCATGCCTATAGGATTTAACGCAAATCACCTATAAATCATGTCCATAGGGTTTAACATTCATGTTCTGTAATTACGCATATAGGAATCATGTCTATAGGCTCTTGCATTTCTGCATACACAAATGTCATTAGGCAAACCGTTATAAGCTTAACAACAAAGTTGCATATAGACATCATGTGTATAAGACTCCTATTAATGTCATGAAAGGGTGTTAAAATCAGTAAACGTACATAAAGCATGCCTAGAGGAAATCTCGTCCTTAATTGTCTCATTCGTTTCTAAAACAGTACCAATTGCTGAACTCGTATCTATCTAAAACTGATAATTTTCTACTTCTTTTCTGAAACCCGCTAAAATTGGTAAACCTTTTTCTAATAATTAATCTGCACTTTCCTGAAGCTTGTAAACCTTTTAATCGGTCTGCATCTTTTCTGAAACTACTGGTAACTCTTTGCATCTTTCCTTAAATTAATAGATCTTACACCTATTTATTATTCAACACATAGACAAAAGTTTGGATAATTAATGAATTGGGTCAGTCCCTGACAACTGTATCCGAGTTGCCTAATGCAAACTTTTTGTATAAATATATGTGTTGAACCAGTCCGATCGTTGCTTAATTTAAATCTAAGACCAAATCAGTATTTGTCAAGGCATGCTAAACTAAATGATTGCTTGACTTCTGGGGTTAATTTGAGCCTTGTATGATTGTTTGTTCTCCCCTTTTATTTGATACTTGTTTTGAATGTCGTGCTAGAATTTTATCCTTTAAACTCCATAAAGGCCTCCATCCCTTTCTTTCTAGGATTAGAAGCCCTAATACCCCGGGACTGACAGGATTGGGATGGGTAGTAGCATGCGATAAGTAAACGATACCATTCCGCGCTTTAATACCTTAACAGGGTGGGAAGGGTAGACATGGAGATGATGATTACACGATAACACTCCGCATACAATTGAGTACTAGTGTTGTGCGAATGATCCATGTAATTTATAAACCTAGGACCCCTTTTCCTTCTTTATTAGTTTAACAAAAAAAATTCTGAATCTCTAAAGCTATTGCATTTTCAAAATTCTGCTTCTCATATGATTTTCCGATTATTTGCACTAAGTACTTGACCTTTCCCTCTACTAGCACATTTTTTACAAAAAGAATTGCTCCTTCAAATTTCGGCACTTCTTTTAACTTTTTGTTCTTCTTGTACTTTTTTATTTACATTTGCATCTAAAGTCACAATTATAGCATGGCCGGGAACCACACTAGTGGATCTTGAGGGGTGCCTAACACCTTCCCCTCGAGATAATTTTGAGTCCTTACCCAAAACTTCGGTTTTCATCTTTTCTTATAAAAGTGTCCTAATGCACTGTAATCATTAGGTGGAGACTCTCCAAACTCTCAAAAAACCCAACTCCCAAAGTGGGAAAAAGAGTTGTCTTCCCGAATGTCGTGAACCCGATTCCGCTTTAGGAAAAAAGGGGGCGTCGACATCTCCTTCCTTATTCTATCTGTAGTGTTTAGATTCTATCATATTTTTGATATAGACATTCTAGAGATTAGAGCATTTACAGTATTTCTTTTAGCCTGTGTTTGTCGTGAGTTTTCGGGTTTTGGGATCGAGTTGTAGACTTCCACATTTCTTTTGAGTTGTATAGGCCGAGCGGCCTTATATTCAGTTATTATTTTACTTTGTTCAGTTTAATTAATTATTCCGCAAGTTAGGTTATTGTTTACGCATTGTTAGGCTTACCTAGTTATAAGGACTAGATGCCATCACGACATGTTCATGGAGGGTGAACTGGGGTTGTGACAGGTAATTGAGTTTTTTTTAATTAATGGAGGTGAGCCATATTAGATAATGAAAATAGTTTATGGCCCTCCAAATGTAGTTTGAATTCCCCTTTTAAAAATTGGAATTGAGGTGCGCCGCGCCAAATAAAATCTCAAATGCGTGGCCCTCGTTTAATTATTTCTTTTAAAATCCTTAGAATTCGAGGTGTGCCATTTAACAAGTTTCCATGGCCCTTGCAAAGTTTAAAACGCGTAGTTGCTTTAGGCGCGTTATTTTAATAATATTACTTTCCTAAACTCAGGTGTACATTTCATGTGACCCAAATCTAAATCTTAATAACGTTGAATAAAATATGTTTCGGATTGCGGGTGCATTTCATGTGACGCGGACCAAAGACATGTTTTAGACGACGTTAAATCTTCTTTAAAATGAACAAAAGCGGTTATAAAGTTAAAATTATACCATAGCCTAAAACATATATTAAAATTAGATAATAGGCCAATTGTAATAGTTTAAGCGACCGTGCTAGAACCACGAAATTCGGGGGTGCCTAGCACCTTCCCTCAGGTTAACAGATTTTCCTTATTCAGAATTTCTGGTTCGCAGACTTCAAAAGGAAATTCGAATTTCCTCGATTTGGGATTCTAAAATAAATCGGTGACTTGGGACACCAGAAAACAAACTATCCCAAGTGGTGACTCTGAATAAAAAATGAATAAATAATTTCATTTTGAATAATGTTACTTAAATTGGAAAAACTCCCTTATACTACCTTCGGGTGTGTAAAAAAGGAGGTGTGACAGCTCTGGCGACTCTGTTGGGGACCCAAACCCAGAATTTCGGTTCAGGGATCAAGAATTCGAGCTTAGAATAGTTGTTATGATTGGCTTTATCTGTTATCTAATTTTCCTACATGTTTGAGCTTAATGTGTGAAATGCCACTTTCACCGCATTGATATTGTGTGAACTGTATATAAACTGCTACGAAACCCTTCTTCTCACTGAGTTTTCTAAATCATCTGGGAGTGTGCACTTCGTGTGACTTCTCTTCTATCTAGAGTCTTATCCAATTTTAGAACGAGGTTCGGACAAGTTGCAAAGCTGGTGAAGCTTCTGTATTCCCCGTACGCTGCCCCCCCCCCCCAGCTCGAGCTATCCGCTTGGGTAAGCTAGGTCTAGAACAATAAACCCAGGTTTTTAAACCTAGTATAATATGACCTCATGTCGGATCCCTAGTAGGAACGTTTGTTTGCATTATGGGCATATGACTTTGGAGACTCAACACAGGGGTTGGGTCTATCTAGGACAGGTGTACCAGAAATGAAAAATACTATCCTGATGCATCCTACTTGTTACTTGTGCATTTATTTGCTTTTTGCTTGTTGACCGGCTTCTAGAATATGGAAAGAAAATCAACAACAAAAAAAAGTGAGGTAGGTATTTAGAAAATTCTGAAACTCTGCCAAAATTCTGGAAAAAAAAAAAGAAAGAAAGGAGAAAAAGAAAAGCCATTTCAAAATAAGCCAAAATTTTCAAGTGTCATATTTCCCTTGTTCTGTTAAAACTGACCGAACTACGCGGGTCTGATTCTCACTGGATGTGAAATACGTAGGTAAACCTCATCGGTTCCGATCCCAATTTTTAAAAAAATCCAAAAAATATTTTCCTTTAGTTCCTACCTTAAAAATCTTTCCTTAGAATATTCAAAAAAAAGAGAAGTTTTTAAACTCAAAAATGGTTTCCTTCTTTCTAATGTTTTTCATACGAAAAAAGAAAAATCAATAAAAATTAAAATCCAAAATAGGGATTTCCTTCATTTTGAGGTATTTTTCCCAAAATCCAAAAAAAATCAGAAACAAAAATTTAAAACAAAATACTTGTTATATGTCTTTCTTTTGTAAATGTCCATAAAATTTTTGAAAAATTAAAGTCCAAAAAATAAGTTTACTTTTCTTTAGGAGTACTTTTGTAAATAAATAAAAGCTCAGAAATTCAAAATATTTTTCTTAAAGAAGTCCCTCTTTCGAAAATTAAGAGGTTACATCCAAAATCCAAAAATATTTTTTTTCTTCCTTAGAAACAGATAAAACAAATGAAAATTCAAATAAAAAATATTTTCTTTTTACTTTTGAAATTTCCGAAGTTCAAACTAAAAGCAAATGAATTTTTAGAAGTTTTTCTTTCAAAAAAGCAAAACAAAAATAAATAAAAAAATCTTTCTTCTTTTAAAGCATTTCTTTCAAAATTCCAAAAAAAGAGTTAGCTTATTTACTCTATTTTCGATCTTCCCAAACTATGCAAGATCTGACTCATGCAATCCCATCGGATTCGATCATAGCTATAAAATAAATTGAGTAAAAAATAAGCTGAAAAAGAAAGAGAAAGAAAAGTTGAGTGAAAAAGAGAAAAAGAAAAATAGAGAGCGACATAAACAATATGAAAAATCAAGAGCGATTAAAGAGAGGCACAAATAAAAAAAAAAGGTACATACTAAGAAAGTTAGTTGAGGCCGGGATGAAATATGCAACCGTTCAAACATATGTTATAAACGTTTAAATGTTTAGGTGCATTGCATCCAAATGTGCGATTTCCTATTTGTTAAGCGTCTCAAAACTAACAAGGTTGTTGCGTGGGCAAAAAGCCAGGTTTTGGTGGTTGGTTTTGGTGGTAGTCTAGCCTCCCCTCCTTCACAAGATCCAAAGGCACATATGGCCTCCGCTAGCAATCTACCAGTCATTGGTCCAGAGGATAGCCCGACATCGGCTATTCTACAGCTAGAATCAGTAGTTGCTGAAGAGAATAAGATATTGCGTCTCCACATATTGGAAATGTGGGACGCTTGGTCTAATAGTAGGAAACCGCCAAGTTCAATCTCTGGGTTCCGTGAGTTGATCCCCAGGTCAGGTGAGGTTACTAATGCTCATGTGCCCAATCCGCTCATACCATGCGGGCACCCTCCAATGCTCTCCAATGATCCTGGCATGCCTTCTGTGGTTTGCCCCTATGCATCGGCTCCAAGGGCACCGCCTCCAATGTTTACCTTTCATGGTCCACAACTTCAATCAGATATGACTTATGTTACCCCGTACTCTTTCAATCAACCTCTGCGACATGATCTCTCGGTGGACGAGAAAAGGTCGTTAAAAACCCAAGCAAGAGGAAATTGCTCGGAAGATAAAGAGCCTGGAACAAAGCTTGAAAAACATACAAGGTCTGAGTGGCCAAAAGAGTGTCTCATACTCTGACCTCTGTATGCTTCCCCATGTTCACTTGCCAGTTGGCTTCAAGATGCCAAAATTTGAAAAGTACGACAGGCATGGAAACCCGGTCTCTCATCTAAAATGATATTGTAACCAGCTGAGGGGTGTTGGTGGAAAAGAGGAGCTGCTGATGGCCTATTTTGGTGAAAGCCTCACCGAAATTGCTTTTGAGTGGTATACGGATCAAGAAATTACTCATTGGCACATGTGGGATGATAAGGCTCAAGAGTTTGTCTGTCAGTTCCAGTATAATGTGGACATCGCTCCCGACAGGAACACTTTGCCAAATTTGAAAAGGAAAACCGCGAAAAGCTTCCGCGAATATGCTATCAAATGGCGTGAGAAAGCTACCAGGGTAAAGCCTCCAATGGATGAAATTGAAATGGTCACTGTCTTTCTACAGTCCCAAGAGGCTGACTACTTCCAGAACCTGATGTCTGTTGTGGGTAAGCCATTTTGCTGAGGCTATTAAAATTGGGAAAATGGTTGAAAATGGTTTAAAAACAGGTCGAATCTTGAGTCATGTTGCTTTTAAGGTCACATCACAGTTTGCTCAGAATGGTTCGGAGGTTTTGATAAAGATAAATGGGAGTGAAGAGGGAGTCATGATGGTCTCAAGCTCGAGAGATGCCCGTAGGTTATTCAGCCAATCATATGTGCCTCATATTGTCCCACCACACTATTATCCCCTTCTAGATGCTGCTTATTCCATGGCACCACCTCCCTATGCGGTGATGAACGCGCAACCTTACCCGCGGCCACAACATTATACACAAAACCGAGCTCCACCTCCCAGAAATGCCCATCCTTACCAAGCTCCATATAATCCTGAACCGAAATGATCCCTAATACAATCCTCGCCCAAGAGAGCCTTTCAAAAAGAGTCAGTTAACCCCAATTGATGAATCATATTCAAGCTTGTTCCAAAAGCTAATCAGGCTAGATCTATTACAGCCAGTGACCCCGACCCGGCCGAACCCCGAGTCCCCCTCGCACCGAGTCGATGCTATATGTGAATATCACTCTAGAGCAGTGGGACACTGTACAGAGGATTGTTGGACCCTCAAAAGGGCAGTTGAAGATTTGATTGAAGCTGAAAGAATTATTCTTCGGGATGAAGAAGCTCCGGATATGATGAACAATTTGTTGCCTGCCCACAATATCGAGCCAATTATTGGAATGATTTGTGAAGCTGAAGAATTTGATTCGACACTGAAGGCCATTGCAGCCATTGCCGAGACAGAAGAAAAGCCAAAAAGTGATCGCCAAGCATGAAAGTTCCTCATCAGACGGGAGCTTAGTCTTGCTATCCTTTCTACATCCGATTATTTCAGGGTGGGATCCGGATGTTTTACTTTATTGTCTTACTTTCCAATGTAAACCCTTCTATCTTCAAAAACTAAAAAAAATTAAATAAAATTAATAATTCATTGTCCATGAATGTCTCTTTTCTTAATCTTTTCATTTTTCTTATTCTCTTTGCAGTTCTGTTAAATGCAGATTTCAATAACATGACATGCTTGTGGACTTCGTGCTTAGATCCCAAAACGCTGTCTGACTTCGAAATAATAAATCAAGAGTCAAAATGCAAAGAAGATAAGTTTGTGGTAATAAAAACAAAGAGTTGGAACAGCTGAAGAAAAATTGGTTCTAGAGTGGAAAGTTCCATACATTGCAACAAGAGTACTGCCTAAAGAGTGCGTTGTACTTGCAGCACATCGAAGGAAATGTCTTGAAACAATTGTCAATGCAAATGCAGCCAAAAGGTACTATGTTGGATCCTCTATATAACATAAATGTTCTTCGGTTGAGATGAAGAAGGCTTTTATTCTCTCTACCCAAACACTATCAGTCACTTGTAAACCTTTTGAGCCGGTTACTCTTCTTTTATTACCCTCTTTGGAACCTGAAAGTGTTATTGAAAAATTAAAAAAAAAAATGAATGATGAAAAAGAAAGATACAAAAAAAAGGAAGAAAAGGCAAAGAAAATGGAAAAAAGAAGAAGAGAAAAGATGTAAAAAAAAATAGAAAAACAAAAGAAAAATCAAAAACAAAGTTTCCCTGAACTACGTTCGACTTGATTCTGAAAGGATACGTAGGCAGCCTCTCTCTGGGGTTCAGCCACACCAAAACAAAAATCCAGTTTCCCCAAAAAGTGAAACTGGGGCAGATGTTATAATGATTCGGCGATGATCCCGCATGAACAGTTCCAAAGTTGTAATACGATCCAAGTTCTTTTACCTACACCTGGTTCAAGTCCTTCCGATCAATCGGTAAAAGGTTTTCACAATCGGAGAACGCAGTTTTTTGGATCCGATGAAATCAAGATGAGAGAAATAAATTGAGAGAGTTTTATTGGTGAAAACCTACGGGCACCGTAAGGAGATGGTGAGTAGAGAAATTTCAAATGAGAGAGTCTTGTTAGTGAAAACTGGTAAAGAGCACTATAAGGCGACGGTGAGAAGAGAAATGAGAGAGGTCGATTGGTAAAAACCCGCAAAGGGCATCGTTGATCGAAAAGGAGAATCCCTCATCACCATTGGTATTGAAAGAGTCCTGACAAGGTTTCTTGGTTTCAAAACACGGGTCGCAATGGGTTTATTAAAAGTTGAATGGTTGTGCAGATCGGGCATCCAGTTCAAGAAGCATGTCATGCCTATTGAAGTCCGCATGCATCTCAGATAAGTCCTTCTTTCCTCCCCGAAAGGGACACTTCTCTTTAAAATTCATTTCTTATCCTTTACTTTTCCTTGAATCCCTTTCAGTCTAGCTCTGTTTCTGAAATTAATACAAAGAAAAGGTGGCAAGATTGGTTTACAGGGTTCTGCTTAATAAAGGCCAAATCCAAAGAAAGTACCTAGCCTCAGCGAGTGCATCAAGTCGACCCCGACTGGCCATGATGGCCGATGCTCTGAAACCCAAAGTTATTGAAAATGAAAGGAAGCCAAGACAAAATCCCCTAGAGGCAGAATAAAGTGAAAGGGCCAAATCCCCATACGGATGAGCCGTCACGATAAATTTTTGAAAAGTTGAGTCCCTCGGCTTAGGAAAGAGATCAATCTTCAGAAAAGCTAGCAAGCAGCAGAGGTTCTCACCAAAAGTTGGGTCGAGATCGAGTGATTAAAACCATCGAGGCCACAAAGCCAACCACCATCTCAAACTAAAAATTGTTCTTTGTTTGAAAGCAGGAAACGGGTGCAATCCAAAGCAACCTCGCAAAAAGCAGGTGCAACCAAAAGAAATTGCACAAGGGCTAGAAATAGCTTTGCAGCAATAATCGATCAGAAAGGTAAGTCTCCTTAAAATTCTTTCCTGCATTCTAACTCATTGTCTTAAACTAAAAAAAAAATTAGTTCCACTCCCTAGTTTATAATGGCATAATCCGTGGACCTCCCTGGCATAACCCAAGGACCTTTTTCTTTCATCCCGGCATAACTCGTGGACCTCCCCGGCATAACCCGATGATCTTTTTACTTTATCCCTGGCATAACCCAAGGACCTTTATTCTTTTATCCTGGCATAACTTGTGGACCTCCCCAGCATAACCCAAGGACCTTTCTTTATCCCGGCATAACCCATGGACTATCTCGGCATAACCCGTGGACCTTCCCGGCATAACCCGAGGATCTTTTTCCTTTCTCCCTAGCATAACCCAAGAACCTTTTTTATTTTATCCCGGCATAACCCGTGGACCTCCCTGGCATAACCCAAGGACCTTTTTTTCTATCCCGGCATAACCTGTAGACCTCCCTGGCATAACCCAAGGACCTTTTTTATTATCCCGGCATAACCCGTGGACCTCCCTGGCATAACCCAAGGACCTTTTTTTATAACGGCATAACCCGTGGAACTCCCTAGCATAACCCGAGGATATTTTTTCCTTTCTCCCTGGAATAACCTAAGGACCTTTTTTCTTTTATCACGGCATAACTCGTGGACCTCCCTGGTATAACCCAAGGACCTTTCTTTTCTATCCCGGCATAACCCGTGGACCTCCCTGCATAACCCAAGGACCTTTTTCTTTTATCCCGGCATAACCTATGGACTTCCCTGGCATAACCCAAGGACCTTTTTTTCTTTTCTCCCGGCATAACCCGTGGACCTCTCTAGCATAACCCAAGGACCTATTTTTTTATCCCAGCATAACCCGTGGACCTCCCTGGCATAACCCAAGGACCTTTTTTCTTTTATCCCGGTAGAACTTGTGGACCTCCCTAGCATAACCCAGGGAACTTTTTCTTTTCTCCCGGCATAACCCGTGGACCTCCCCGGCATAACCCGAGGACCTTTTTCCTTTTCTCCCGGCATAACCCGTGGACCTCTCTGGCATAATCGAGGGACCTTTTTGCTTTTCTCCCGGCATAACCCGTGGACCTCTCCCGCATAAACCGAGGACCTTTTTCCTTTTCTCCCGGCATAACTCGAGGACCTTTTTCCTTTTCTCCCGGCATAACCCGAGTACCTTTTTCTTTTCTTGCGGCATAACTCGATGATTTCTTCGGCATAACCCGTGGATCCTTTTTCTTCTCCGGCATAACTCGGTTATCTTTCCAGCATAACCTGGCAATCTTCCCAATTTAGGGCTTCACTCTCTATTCCCAAAGATACACAATCCGGACTTTTATAGCTTTCAATAAAGAAATAGCTTAGATTTGTATTGCAAATAACTCACGAAATTTTCCTAGTAAAAACTGGGGCAGAAAAATTACATTCGTTCATTTGTGTTGGTGTCTGATCAGGTTTGACCTCGAGGAACAGGATTCGAGATGACCAAAAAATGAGTCTCAATCCAAAATAAAAGAAAAGGAACAAAAGAAGTGAACTCAAAGTGCTGAAGTGGAGAAGGATGCAGACTGCTCAAAATTTTATTGAAGTCACAAGATTCGCGTGTCCCGCCTTGATCCAAAAGTTGAGGAATGTACTAGCGGTTGCAGCTAACGAGCATCAAAATTCAGATCAGAGTCTACAGCAAGAACCAGCTAAGACTCAAGATCAAGCTTCAAGGGATTTAAAGATAGGAATCTTGTAACTCGTAATTGATAGGATTATCTAGCTTAGCTCTTTTATTTTCCGTTTTGGTGTAATAAGGAGTTCAACAAGAAATAGAAGCAGCAACAACAGTAAAATCACAACTTCTCGGTAGTCCCAGCTACCAAAACTTCCAGAACTACACTGACCTGATTCTTTTACAGCTAAGGATATGTAGGCAACCTTTGAAGCAGGGTTCGGTCAGACTCTTTTCAAAAATGCTTCTCATGGAGTTTCTAACAGGCAAAAATCCCTTATAATTGCTCATTTTATCTTTGCCCGAAAATCCTACGTGTCTCCGAGCAAAGAGGGGCAGTTGTGAGCACGTGATTTTTGCCTCACATGAATTGCTCCTACAGAATTCCCAAAATAAGAATTTTCCTTTTAATTATTTGGTTTTTAGGAATTATTGTAGGATTTTTCTAATTATTTGTATTTTTGTGTGCATGTTTAATTTTTATTTAATTCATGAAAAATACAAAAAACATACATTGCATTTGCATGTAGAATTTAATTTTGCTTCTTAGGATTTAATTAGTAAATTAGTTATTTTATAAAACAAGAAAAATCAAAAAAAAAATATAATAGTTCATGTTGCATTTTTAACTTTTAAATTTGGCATTTTGTTAGTTTTTCTTTTTAGGAGTTATTTAATTTTGAGAATTTAATATAAATTGGTAGGTTAATTTAGTTTTTAGAATTATTTTAGGTTTAATTTTAATTTGGAAATTAATAAGAAATCTGAAACTGAAAAAAGAAAAGAAAAAAAAAAGAAAAGATTTTTAATAAAAGAAACCAATTTTGGGCCAATACCCATCCAAACCCAATTGAATACCCGTCCAAACCCTTCAAAACCTGACCCAAACCCGCCTATTAACCCAGTCCCACCCCCCATATAAACGACCCCGCTTTGCCCCCTTCCAATCTCGACCGTTGGATCTCATTAACCAACGGTCCGAAACTGATGGACTCTTTGACATAATATATGTCCAAACACGACCCCATACCCCCTCAGAACCCCTTAACACCATCTCTCACATACTTCAGAGACCCCAACATAACACCGCCCTGCAGACTGCCTAATAGCTCCACCATTTTCAGATCCGGTGCAGGACATAATATACATCTGAAGCAGGAGCACCCTCCACCTGTGGCTCACTCTTTTCTAAAGCAGGAGCCCTTTATTTGTACAAGTTATACCATAGCCTCTTTGATGATTGTCTTCCCTTATGCATTACTGACCCTTGTTAAAGCACAAGGGAAGATAGATCCTTTTGCTGTTTTGCCCTATATTGTTCTAGGGCATTTATACACTATTTCTAGTTGTAGAACATGTTGTTATACTCAATCTCACATAGTGTTAGGAACATTATGAATTCTTGCATAGTTGACCTAGGCTATTCTCACAGGTTTTTTGTAAAGCCAATTGCCAATCTCTCTTTGATAGGCAATTGGCACATCATTATAGGTCTAACCTTTCATAGTTGGCAAATGTCATTTAGTTGCCATAATTGGTTAACAAAATGCATTTTCATCTTGAGTTTGGAGGTAAGGTTTATGTCCTCTTCCTTTTGGTACTCTTTGTTAATTTATAAAATACACCCTAGGCACATGGTCTAGTGGTTTCAGCAAAAAAAAAACATAACACCGCCCTGAACCACCATTCGTTGCCCGCTGGAAATCGCCCACGGCGGCGACCGGCGACCAAATGCCAGCTTTTTTACACCACTGCCTCTCAACGATCCCCTTTTTCCCAAATCTCCAATCCATTCAGCCCAAATCCGTCTGGAATTGCTCGAATGTTAGATCGAAACCTGAAACCCTAGCCAACCGCCCTGTAATCCCAACTTTTTCCGGTGGCAGCGCCACCACAAAATGACCCCAAACTAGCACCCCTTGACCACCACGACCCCATCTTCCCTAATCCTTAATCTGTTACCCTCGAATCTTAACCGAACTCCTCAAATATTAAATTAAAGAAATGAACATCAAATCCCAAAATGCAAGTCAGTCAGTTGGACAAAGTTTTGAGCTCGAATTGGACTTTAATCGCGTGTTTTCATCGAGAACACGCGATTAAGGTCTAATTCAGCCCAAATCTTATTATTCAAAGGGCCGTTCAAATGTTTTATTCACCGGTTTTTGGATAGGTATTTTTCAAGATCTTTTTCTTCACTTTCTTTCTTTATTTTCTTCTATGATTCTTCTCTTTTTTTGGTTTTATCGAAGTCATTTTTTCATGTGCTAACTAGTATCCTCTTTAGTTTTTAGTTTGTTTGATTTTTAGAAGTTCCTTTTGATTTCAAAGTGTTTTTGTTCATTGTTCGTTTGGTTTTAGTTTTCCAGAGTCGTTTGCTCATGCATGATTAGTCTTGTACCTTTTTTTTAATCAGTGAAATTAGTCTGTTGATTAGCTTAGTTTACTAATTTAGTAAGTATAGTTAATGGATCGTTTAGTCTAGGATTTAATTGCTGAAATGTTTACATTTTTCAAGTATTTCAGATTTTTAATTGGGCTAAGTGGTTGTTTGAGTCTTGGGATTTCTGACCCATTTAGGAAAAGAAGGGCAAGGCTAGTTTTTGAAATTGGACCTTTGTGTCAAATTGACCCATGTCCGTTTGGTTTAAGGGTAAAAACAAAGGGTCCGAGGGCTAATTTAGGAAATCCAAGTTAGGGAATATTTGGGCAACTGCCTAGGAAGCTTTCTGGAAGCTAAAAAACAGACTTTCTTGGCAAACAAGTCAAAAATTCAGGGATTAAGTATCAAAAAATAACAACAACAACAACCTAATAATCTCACTTAGTTGATTCTGGGGAGGGTAGTGTGTACGCAGACCTTACCCCTACCTTGGGGTAGAGAGGCTGTTTCCAAATAGACCCCCGGCATTCTTCCTTCCAAGAACTTCCCACCTTACTCTTGGGGAGACTCGAACTCACAACCTCTTGGTTGGAAGTGAAGGTTGTTTACCATCAGAGCAACCCCTCTTGTCTAACTCACAACCTCAGGGATTAAGTAGCAAAAACCAAAATTGAAAAAGGGAAAAAGTGAAAAAATTGAACCCTTAAGGCTGCCCTAATGCCTTTCCTATAAAGGAACCTTACCTAGCATTGCAAGGCAGAGACCGGAAGAGATAAAAATCCAAAAAAAATCACAAACGGCTGAAATTGGTGAAAAGTACTGCTCCATTGAATTCCCTGTTTAAATTCTGAAGTTTTCCATTTCTGAAACCAGTTCTAATTGAGGTTGAAAATGGTTTGAGCTTGGGTATTTAAAAGAGCTGGTTTAAGTGTGTTGATTGGTCTACTGTTCTACTAATTTTTCTAAGTGAATTTCACTGTTCAAATTGCTAAATCTGGGTTGTTTCTTGCTATTGCTTTGCTGATCCTTTACCTCTTTTGATTTTGTCTTTGTTCATCATCATGTATGCCCCTGAAACTGTGATGGAACTAAGGCCTAGCTGAATGTGTGTAGAGATTTGTGAACATGAATCAGAAATAAATGAAAACAAACTGGTTTTTGCTATAATTACTGTGTAGTTCTGCTCTGTATTGTTCATGTTTAGTTTAGCTTGTTGTAGAGATTTCATTTCTTGATATACCATTGGTTTGGATGCTGAATCTAGGCTTCGTTTGAGTATGAGAGATCCATGTTTTAGACTAGTAAAACATGTAATAATTATGGACTGTGACTTGTAGTTTAGCTAGTGGAGATTTTTTGTTTTGGTTGTGATTGCATAGCTATAGGTTTGAAAGCATGTCAACTCCAAAGTATGGGCCTGTTGAATTTGTTTTAGGCCAATGATTCTGTGTTACTGTGAAAATTTAGTCAACTTCATCCTTATATTCGAAAGCAAAATTGGTTGAAAGGTGCTAAGGATCTAATTAAATTGATTTGAGTTAATTTATTTACTAATAGGCTTATTAGGTTGATTTATGTTTGGCTTAGTTCCTTATGGAATTCCTAGTGTACGAACTTTCATTTGTGATTGGCATTGGTTCAGTTCCTTCTTGTCACTTATTAATTTGAAATGGATAGAAATATTCACTCTCGAAGGAAGCACTAAGATAGTAACGGAAATTGCAATCTGTTTTTTTTAAATTCCAAATTCATGTCTTATTTTGCTCTTCAATTCATATGGGTTATAATTGGGCAGACGTGAATTGGTATTTAGATTGTAGCCTCTGCATAACGCTATTGATATGTGTGTTTCAAATCAATAATTGTTTAATTTCCCTGAGGCAAAGCAAATTGAGTTGTGGACTCGAATGCAAAGGAATGACTTCCTGTGTTGGTGTGTGGACTTGAACTAAGGACCTTATCGCTTGCTGAAGCTGGTTTTGTTTTAATTTGGGCTCTCTCTTGGGCCCAGCTTGGACTGATGCTAATTTATAATTCAGAATGGCCTTACGTCTGTGGGCTATTGGGCATCATGCTAGGCCCAAATTTTAACTTCAAACCATTAGCTCCTTTCTTTTATTAAAATATATTCTATTAGCTTGAACCATAGTAGAATCCTTGCCCATTAATGTTTGGGTAATTGAGTTTTTTTAATTAGTGGAGATGAGCCATATTAGATAACGAAAATAGTTTATGGCCATCCAAATGTAGTTTGAATTCCCTTTTTAAAAATTAGAATTGAGGTGCGCCGCGCCAAATAAAATCTCAAATTCATGGACCTCGTTTAATTATTTCTTTTAAAATCCTTAGAATTCGAGGCGTGCCATTTAGCAAATTTTTATGGCACTCGCAAAGTTAAAAATGCGTAGTTGCTTTAGGTGCATTATTTTAATAATATTAATCTCCTAAAAGGTCGGGATATCCCCGCCCTCCGAACCGGATGTGAGGGTCTCCCTCAGGTGTGCATTTTATGTGACCCAAATCCAAATCTTAATAATGTTGAATAAAATGTGTTTCGGATTGTGAGTGCATTTCATGTGACGCGGTCCAAAGACATGTTTTAGACGACGTTAAATCTTCTTTAAAATGAACAAAAGCGATTATAAAGTTAAAATTGTACCATAGGCTAAAATATGTATTAAAATCAGATAATAGGCCAATTGTAATAGTTTAAGCGACCATGCTAGAACCACGAAATCCGGGGGTGCCTAACACCTTCCCTCTGGTTAATAGAATTCCTTATTCAGAATTTTTGGTTCGCAGACTTCAAAAGGAAAGTCGAATTTTCCTCGATTTGGGATTCTAAAATAAACCGGTGACTTGGGATACCAGAAAACAAACCATCCCAAGTGGCGACTCTGAATAAATAATCTCATTTCGAATAATGTCACTTAAATTGGAAAAACTCCCTTATACTACCTTCGGGTGTGTAAAAAAAGAGGTGTGGCAGCAGGGACTTAAATAACATGTCATCAATGTAAACCTCCATTGATTTCCCTATTTGTTCTTCGAACATCCGATTTACTAAGCGTTGGTAAGTGGCACCGACATTTTTTAGTCCGAATGGCATTACGTTATAATAATAGGTGCCTTATTTAGTGATGAAGGAAGTCTTTTCTTGGTCGCCCAGTTCCATCCAGATTCGGTTGTACACGGAATAGGCATCGCAAAAGCTGAGTATCTCGTGGCAGGTCGTCGTATTGATCATGTAATCGTTGTTAGGCAAAGGAAAAGATTCTTTTGGAATGCCTTGTTTAAGTCTCTATAATCGATGCACATTCTCAACTTATTTCCCTTTATAGGCACTACCACTATGTTTGCTAACAAATCCAAGTACTTAACTTCACGAATAAAACATATTGTAAGAAGTTTGGATACCTCGTCTTTGATGAATGCATACTTGACTTCGGACTAAGGCCTCCTCTTCTGTGTAACCGGGTGAAACTTTGGATCCAGGCTCAGCCTGTGAATTGTTATTTCCGGCGGAATCCCTGTCATGTCAAGATGGGACGAAGTGAAGCAATCTATGTTAGTTATAAGGAATTCAATGAGTTTTTTCCTGAGCTCGGGAGTTAGTCAGCAAATTAGAAATATCAAGTGCAATCTCAAACGTACAAGGAATACCATATAAGTGCCAAGTCCTCAATCAAAGGGGAATCTCATAAATATTCAAATTCCTAGCAGTATCACACACGATTATGCCAAGGTCGTACGGCCCAATCCAGAATGGTGTGTACACTGCCGAGGGTCGACTGGCGTGAACCAGAGGTACATCTCAGTATACTGTTGAGGCGTTCGGCTTGATCCACAAGAAAGGAAGAAATTTATCGAATTACGATTCACGTGCTTACAACACAGGTATAGGAGCATAAAGTAAACATAACTTTTACCGATTATCAAATATCTCTCCAAACAACTCAAGGTGGTAAGCTCGACCTCATATATTCCCGAATCAATTTCAACTATAAATTCAAGTAATTAAACAAGCAAATTGAGTTCAAATAATTCAAATACTACATGATAAAGTCCTAAGTCTACCCATATATAAACATGTTTTTAGTTACATACCGACTCTCTTCACCTCGTTCGTATGTAGCACCCACAACTAGTCGCACATAATAATTTAATACCTAAGGGGTAGGTTTTCCCGTCACAAGGTTAAACAGGACACTTATCTCGCTCCAAAGTTCCATAACTGGCTCCAACACCTCTCTAACACCTTAAACATATGCCCATCAATTTGAAACTAATCAAATAACATGCAAACTTGTAAGAATATACTCCAACACTCATAATTAATCAATTTATAACAATTCTCAACTCCGCTCGAAAAGTCAACAAAGCCAACCCCCGGGCCTACGTGCTCGGATTCCTAGAATTTTCAAAGATATAACATTACCCATAACACCACAAAATTAAGTATATAATTTATTGCTAATTACATGTCTAATTTCGTGGTCAAAATCCAAAAATGCAAATTCTAGGTTTTCTACCAAAAATCCCACATTTTCCACTTAAATTATTGAATTTACAAGCCTAAATTCGTGTATTTAACTCACAATATGTAGAAATCACTTACTTCATGATTGATGATGAAAATGACGCTCCAAATTAGCCCCAAAGTCTGCTCCAATGAAAGAAATGAAGTGAAAATGAGCAAAATCCCTAATTTAAAACAACACTGCCCAGCCCAACCTTCTTCGCGAATGCGGCCTTACCCTCGCGTTCTCGAAAAGCGACATGCTCCAGATCCAAAACTCCTCGTCACTAATGCGAGACATGGGTCACAAATGTGATGCTTTACAAGCTTACCTATCGCGAACGCGTACGTACTTTCGCAAACCGAAGTCCCACACCAGGCCAGCTTCTTCATTGCGAACGCATCCATAGAATTGCAAACGAGAAGTGATGGGTTTGCAATAACTTAGTTTTATATTTTGATGATCTAATAAACTTACTATCAAAGAACCAGATTAGGAACCTGATACACTTGGTACATAACTCAATCAACGGAATCAAGCTCATGTGTGTTATGACTTCAGAAGACAAAGAATCAAAACAGGGACCTGATCCTCTTGTGTTCCCCAGACAGTAGTACGAAGTCAACTGTATATAGCTAGAAAATGAATTGCATGCACTGTACACGCAAATAGTGCAGCACAGTACAACAATCACTTCTCATTGACGAACCAAATGATGTCATCTATGTTGTATTACCAATAAACATTACAACAAAACATCACTTGAACACATGAGAATTATTCAAGCACTCCAAGTATCTGACAATCAAGCATTCAATTCTCAAGTTCATCAAGAACAAAGTACAACACTACTACAGACCAGTTTCTACAGCAAGTCTCTTGTATGTCCTTAGTTGAGTTGTTACTTTATGATTGCTCTTCATTGTAATTCCTACTTTGTTTATCTAGAAGCGTTAATTAGGAACCCCTTGTAAACCATAAACCTTCAGAGTTTATATCGTGACTAAAGTTAGTCATGAGTTGAAGTCTTTGTAATAGGTGTACTGCAAAGTGGCTTGTAATAGGTGTATTACAAGTTAGCGAGGGATTAAGAGTTTAATTCAAATTGCATAGGTAGTAATCTAAAGTTTGCTCATAGTGAAGTTGAAACCCTACCAGTATAGATCGTGGGTTTTTATCCCCTTGAGCAGGGATTTTTCCACATAAAAGTTTCCTGTTCCATTTACTTACTGTTGCATTAGCGTTATTTGTGGAAATGTATGTAGGACCTGGTCTCTATATAGTTTGGTGGACTCATATATTCGATCAAGAAGCCTTGTCGCCCGAACTTTCGCAAATGCGTGACAACAATCGCGAACACGAAGCACTAAATCCCAGCAGCCAAAATCCTTCTTCGTTAACGCGTGAATCCTTTCATGTTCGCGAAGAACAAAACCAAACACCAGCATCAATAGTTGCAAAACAAGGAAAAATGATTCGAATCAACTCCAAATCACACCCGAAGCCACTGAGATCCCGTCCAATCATACCAACAAGTCACAATACCTTATCCAAAGTCTCGAAAGCCATGAATAACATCAAAAATCACGAATCGATGATCAAAATTCTTCTTTCAACTTTTAAACATTCAAACTTCGACAAATGCATCTGAATTATATCTAAACATTCTGGAATGATGCCAAACTTTACTTACAAGTCATAAATCATGATACGAACCTATTATAAGGCTCGTTACCCCCAAACGGACATTGATAACACCAAAATTCACTTCAAACCAAACTTAGAAAATTCTAAAACCTTCGAATTGACAACTTTCCACAATAAGCGCCGAAATATTCCCGGGCCACTCGATACTCAACATGAACATAACCCAAGTCCAAAATCCTCATACGAACCTATTGGAACCTTCAAATCCAGATCTCGAGGTCGTTAACTCAAAAGTCAAACTTTAGTCAACTATTCCAACTTAAAGCTTCCGAATTGAGAATTTTCCATTTAAATCAATTTCGAACCTCCCGAAATCAATTCCGACCACACATAAGTCATAAACATAAAGTGAAGCTACTCAAGGTCTCAAACAGCCAAACGACATGTTAGATCTTAAAACAAGCAATCGAGTCGTTATATTCTCCCCCACTTAAACATACGTTCATCCTTGAAGTACCAAGATATGGTCCAGAGTTTCCAACATCAATGTTTAATACCTTTTGCACCTGCCCGCGCCACCACAATCCAGGTGAGCACAATAGCTCAAGCTCGACTGAAGGTCCTTCCTACTACCTTACCCCACAAGATTTAGAGCCAAATTCCAATATCTAGAATTCTTTGCCATGTCTGATTCTGACATACGAACACCATATCAATGTCAAACCATTGTACAAATTATGATCATGTACCCACCTTACGCCTCGTATACCCGCAATAGCATCCTCCAACCATATGAGCTGCAAATTTAATAACCTGATACCCATAGTATATCTCATAACAAGTATAAACTCGGTCTCAACTCTCACAATAATGCGACGATAAAATAGATATGCAGGAACTCATAACCACTTGCCAAATCAATAGCTCGTGGAGTCTCTCTGCTTAACAAAAACCATTTCCTCATTCCGAACTGAATAATGACATTTTCTCTTTGACATACCTTGCATAAATCTGATCGTACTGATTTCACTTCCAACAGCCTGATCTCACCCAATACAAGTTGTTCGGTCAATAAACCACCTCAAACACCGTCTAAAATCTCATACGACGCCATTAATGCGCCAACAAGCCACAACTTGAATATGACCAATAATGAATAATGAACCCGAATACAAGACTATTCGGCCTAAACAACGAACAAACCAACCAAACTAATGCTATAAACCTATCTCAGAGATGAAAAAACAAACCTACTAAGTAAATACAAGGGACCATACTTAACATATCACTGTTGCAGCGTGCCACCCGATATACACATGATATCATCGTGGCGTACAACTCGATCCATACACCATACCCGTGATGGCGTGCCACCCAATCCACACATTCTGATTTCTTGTGCAAAAACTATATTTTGAGTTGTTTGGAAGATAGCTTGTACAGTGTCTATAATGTCATGGAAACTTTAAAAGCGTTATCGAATGCGCTTGAGAAGAAGTACAAGACTAAGGATGTTGGACTTAAGAAGTTCGTGGCTGTAAAAATTTTGGACTTCAAGATGGTTGACACTAGGTCGGTCATAACTCAAGTCCAAGAATTACAAGTCATTGTGCATGACCTCCTTGCTGGAGGTATGACCCGAATCAATAATTTTATTAATAAGATTTATCTTGTTATTAATTGTGAATTTATTATTGAAGGTATGGTCATAAATGAGGCCTTTCAAGTTGCCGCTTTCATTGAGAAGTTACCTCCGTTGTGGAAGGACTTTAAGAACTATCTAAAACACAAGCGTAAAGAGATGACACTTGAAGATTTGATTATTCGGTTGAGGATAGAAGAAGACAACAAAAATACTGAAAAGAAGTCATGTGGAAACTCGACAATAATAAGGACTAATATTATTAAGGAGGCACCACAAAATAAGAAGAGAAAGAAGGCTTCTGGACCAAAGAATTACCCAAGCGAGAAAAAGTTCAAGGGTAATCGCCACAATTGTGGAAATTCTGGACATAAGGTCGTGGATTGTCGTGCAACAAAGAATGATGTACAAAAGAAGAAGAAGGAGAATCAAGCTAACATGGTTGAAAATGTTGACGAAATAAAGGACTTGTGTGCCATGTTGTCTGAATGCAACTTGGTAGGAAATGCTAAAGAATGGTGGATTGATTCTGGAGCCACCCGCCATATTTGTGCTAGCAAGGAGTTATTTTCTTCTTTTGTGCAGGACCCGACGAGACAATTTTCATGGGAAATTTGTCTACAGCCAAAATTGAAGGAGTTGGCAAGATTGCGTTGAAGATGACGTCGGAAAAAATTGTGCCTCTAAACCAAGTTCTCTATGTTCCGGAAATTTGCAAGAATCTTGTGTCTACCTCATTTCTTGTCAAGAATGGATTCAAATGTATTTTTGTTTCTAATAGTGTTGTACTAAGTAAGAATGATGTGTATGTAGGAAAAGGTTACCTGAATGAGGGTCTTTTTAAGCTAAATATAATAGCAGTTCCTATCAATAAAGTTAATGCTTCTGCTTACTTACTTGAGTCAAACACTTTATGGCATGCACGCCTAGGTCACATCAACTTCAAAACATTGCGAAAAATGATAAATTTAGAAGTATTGACAAAATTTGATTGCATTAATTCCAAATATCAAATATGTGTGGAATAAAAGTATGCTAAGCATCCTTATAAGTCCGTTGAAAGGAATTCAAGCCCTTTAGACTTAATTCATTTGCGACATGAAGTCAACACCATCTCGCGGTGGGAAAAAGTATTTTATTATTTTTGTTGACGATAGTACGAGATATTTCTATGTTTATTTACTTAATAGTAAAGATGAAGCAATTGTTACTTTCAAGCAATACAAGAGTGAATTTGAAACACAACTAAACAAAAAGATCAAAATAATAAGAAATGATAGGGGTGGCGAATATGAATCTCCTTTTGAAGAAATATGTTTGGAAAATGGCATTATTCACCAAACAACTGCCCCTTACTCTCCACAATCTAATGGAATTGCGGAGAGAAGGAATCGAACGTTGAAAGAAATGATGAATGCATTGTTAATAAGTTCTGGTTTACCACAGAACTTGTGGGGGGAAGCTATTCTTACAGCTAACCGAATAATAAACCGTGTACCTCATAGTAAAACACAGTCCATTCCTTATGAAAAATGGAAAGGAAGGAAGCCCAGCTTGAAATACTTCAAAGTGTGGTGGTATTTAGCTAAGGTACAAGTTCCTAAACCTAAAAGGGTTAAGATAGGTCCAAAAACGGTTGATTGTGTATTTATTGGATATGTAACCAATAGCAAGGCATATCATTTTCTGGTTCATAAATTAGAAAATCCTGATATCCACGTTAATACAATAATAGAATCAGATAATGCTAAATTCTTTGAAACTATTTATCCATATAAAAAGGAAAGTGAATTGTCCTACCAAAAGTCAAAACGGCCTCGGGAGGAAACAACATATGGTATGCTTAATGAGGAAAATCCGAGAAGAAGTAAACGTCAAAGAATATCTACTTCATTCGATCCAGATTTTCTAACTTTCCTGCTAGAAAATGAGCCTCGAACCTTCAAGGAAGCAATGCTTTCCTCAGAAGCACAATATTGGAAAGAGGTTGTCAATACTGAAATAGAATCCATATTGAGCAACCATACCTGGGAATTGGTTGATCTTCCTCCAGGTAACAAAACTTTGGGTTCTAAATTGATTTTAAAGAAGAAAATGAAAGATGATTTTACTATTGACAAATACAAGGCAAGACTTGTTGTCAAAAGATTTAGACAGCGAGAAGGTCTTGACTATTTTGACACATACTTGCCGGTGTGAGCACGTGATTTTTACCCCAAGTAATTAATTCCAAAATAAAAATACAAAATATATATATATATATATATATATATATATATATATATATATATATATATATAT
>MU701833.1:9732-37290 GCA_026770625.1 Nicotiana glauca | reverse complement strand
CCATCTTATACTCCAAACTCGAAATTAAAACCTAGGGCATATAATCTTACCTCTTAGATGAAGATCTTGTGATTGGGTTCTTTGATTCTTGAAGATTGATGCAAAGTTTGGATGATTTAAATGTTGGGTTCTTCCTTCTCTCTCTAAAATTCTCTCACATCTCTCTAAAATCAGTAGAAAATGACCCCAAATGAAGCCCCAAAGGCTATATATTGAAATGGTGTCGGGTTATAAAAATTAGAAAATTAACCCTTCGATGTCAATTCTGCTATAGCAGAATGGACCGCAGAACGCGAATGCTGGCCACATAATGCACCGCAAAATCGGCGCCCAAAACTGGGCTACACTGGCCCAGTCTGCGACAGAAATGCGACCACAGAGTCAACAATACGACAGGAATGCGGTCGCAGATTTGACACAGGATAGCATTTTCCAGCCTTTGGTAATTTGATCATAATTTTGCTTAGGAATGTCCAAATGACAAACGGTTTGAAGCACTGGAAACTAGAATCAAAGACCTTTCATTTGATAGGTTATTCATCACATAAAATATTATACATAATTATATGTGCTTGTTCAAAGTGGGGACTTGTGCAAGTACCTTTGGAATCTTAGCCTATTATGAACATTTCCAATTTTCCTTAGACTTAGGCCTTTCCTTGGAACCCAAATTACTTACCATAGGACATATACACATATTTACCAAATCCAATTGATTTACACCATATTAATAGCATATAAAATATTATAATTAGCCTATGTGGCATCACAAAATCCTAGATTACTTAACAAAAATTTTTTCCGGTTCCTTATATTATAGCTTTGGAGAAGGCCGGCGAAAAAGCTGAATGGTTTCGAAATTTCTTAGAAGACATTCCATTCTGGCCAAAACCTTTGGCTCCTATATGCATACATTACGATAGTGAGGCTGCAATAGGATGGGCAGGGAGAGTTATGTATAACGGAAAGTCTCATCATATACGACAAAGACATAAAACCGTTAGACAGACTTTCTAGTAGAATTATCACTATTAATTATGTAAGATCAAAGGATAATGTGGCAAATCCGCTTACAAAAGGCCTAACTAGAGAGGAAGTTGAGAAATCATCTAAAGGAATGGGACTATGGCCGAGGACAAGTCATCATGGCGGTAACTCTACCTAGAATTTTGGATATTCCGAGATCTAGGTTCAAGGAGCTCAAACAAAGTTGTGATTGACTAGTTCAACATTGTCAAAGTAAAATCTTTGGTCCCTTCTCGTGATGAAGACAATGTTCAGTAACAAGGATAGGACTTTACACGTTCTTTAGTGATTACCTAAGTTTGATGTGGTATTTATCGAATAGTGTCAATCTAAAGGATTACACGTTTAGGAATCACATATATAAGTGTGAAGTGGAAGTCGCTTCAATGAAAATTCTGTAAGGCCACTTCTCAACGCACTTATGAAACCAGGCGGTGTTTATGGCTTAAACGAACACAACAATGAGAATCAAAAGATGGTTAAGGGTTGGTTGTGTTACATATGGTTGTCTAGGTATACACTAAAGTTCGATGGTTCAAAGATATCAAATCTACCGATTGACCGAGTATATCCGACATATGCTCACTACGAAAAGTTCAAAGGGAAACCTACTTATCCAGATGCAATTAATCCTTACTTGCAAATCACACAGCTTTTATCTAAATTCATTCTTGTTACAGTCATTCCCATTTATGTGGGGGATTATTGGACTTTGAGCCATTATGGTAAGCCATAAGGCTTTAAAGACTAGAAGTGTGAATTGGGAATTGGTGAAAAATAAAATGGAGGGAAATGAAAATTTAGAAAATTTGAATAAAGTGAGCTTTGTCAAATGAACTTTGTCCCTCATTGGTGAGGGACAACTACATTTGTGTGTATAAATATAGGATAACTTCTTAGAGCTCTTAAAAGGAGTTGAAGAGAATGAAACCTCGCGCTGTCGTCGTCGCTCGGCTCGGCTTCGACTTCGGATTTGGATTTGGATTTGTCAAATGATCGATCGATGAGATTAATTTTTTTGACAAAGTTTATTTAATTAACTATTTAAAAATTAATTAAGTGTCAGTCAGTTCATTAACAGAATTAACTGGAATCCAAAAATGCTAAGTACCAGTCAGTTCATTAATGGAATTATGAACGTTGGTTTTCCCTTTCGAACAGATACCTCTTCCTTTCAACAGACACACCTCTTCCGACAATTGCCTATAAATTTCGAGACATGGCTTCCTTTTCATACACTGAAAAATACAGAACTTCCTTCCTTATGAAACTCTTGCATTCTACTTCGTAGTTTCTCTTTCAAATTCGTAAGTGTGATTTTACTCAATTCTTTTGAGTTCGTTGGTATCCCGCAGTTTGTATTGCCATAATGCAGGAAGGTTTATTCCGTTTCATCATGGGAGGATTTAATCCATTACCTTGGCAACGTGTTAGGGGGTTAAAATTCTTTAAGGACACACAAAGAAATTGTATACTCGGAATATTTCTTATAGTTTATTATTTTTCCAGTTTTCTTCTAACAGTCTTTCTAATTTTTTGTTTTAACACAGTAGCGACAACAAGGACAACACCACCTCAAGGGTAATTGAAAGAAAGAAAGAAAGAAAGAATAATTCTATTTGCAGTTCTTCCTTCAACAATCAACATGTTTTTTAACTCGAAAAAGTTGGTTAAACACTTCTTATTCTAATACGAAAATATTATTTATTGTGTTTAAATTTACCATCTTATTTGTCAAGCACATCACACGACTTTTTGAAACAATATTTTCCTTTTTCATAAAAAAAAAGGAGTTCAATAACTATCTGTACTATATTAAAAGCACGAAAGCCCTTAGCGAAATGTCGTTCGCCTTTTTTACCCATTAAAATTAGCTTTCACAATAGACAAAATTGTAATTTAAGCTGCTCTCCTAATATTTAGGACTTTAAAATCAATTAAAATTTTACATATAAAATCTATCGTTATTAAACTAGGTAAGAAGTTTAATATTTTACCATAAATAAATTGTACTAGTTAAAAATCCATACTTGGTGTAATACTTATAAATCAAGACTAGAACGAGATTATATGTGCCTTCATTTGATTTCTAATTAAACTGAAATATGAGGACATCAACTCAAATATTAAATTAACATTATTTAATACAAGAACATCTAAATAAAAATTATTTCTTTCTCTTAGCACGCGAAGGAATGGTTCCATGAATTATGGGCGGATCTTAATAGATTTCCCATCAGAGGACTACTACGACTACATCATCGTCGAGGCTGTCACGTCCCAAAATCCGAGGAGCGCGACCGGCGCTCAACCGAGTAAACCCGACTGAGCAAGCCTGGCAGGTTGCATGCATACTACCCAACCCAACTGATAATTAAATAAGGGATGGACTTCGTTAATCAAATTCTATCAACATATAATTAATGATTTCCATTTCAGTTCATTAGCAACATCATTTCGCCACTTTAAGGGTATTACAAGTTATAAACTTATATACATCATTGCCAAACATCAATATTTCTATTTTAATTTTCAATACCCGACACTACCCACAACCTGTCTACGAAGCCTCTAAAATATAACTGAAGAATAATACAAGAATGCCGGTAACAAGGCTCCAGCTATACCTTACACAAAATCAAAATAAAACTCCGCACACACGCGGCCTGAGCCACGCAGGGCCCCGAGAGGAGTGGGGCTCACCAAAAAGCTGATGGAAGACGAATGGGGAGCTATAATCAGTGTGTTGGAGTACCTGCTGCGGATCCACCTACAATCATAACACGAATGTAGTGCCCCGGCAAAAGGGACGTCAGTACATTTGAATTGTACTGGTATGTATAACAAACCTTACCCTGAGTAACCTCAAGCCATACACAAGTATTGAACAATAGAATGAAGCAACAATTGAGTACACACAAGGAAGACAATCACGATAAACAAGTTAACAAACTCTCCTTTCCCCATCATCATTTCCACATTTTCAATTTCACAATATTCTCATATTTCATTTCAATAGTGATATCGATCACTTTTCACCCTTATTACCTCGGCCGCCCTTATTACCTCGGCCACCCTTATCACCACAACTCACACCTTATTACTTCGTGTTGCGGCGCGCAACCCGATCCCACCGAACAAGTCACAATTCACAAACAACACAACCATAACAACAATTCACATAGAACAACAACAATAATAATTCACAAGGATAACCACCACAAGTTTTAAGAACAACAACCACAATTCCCAATAACAACAGCAACACAACTCACAAAAGGTTTAGGTGGCTATCCACACCATTTCCATCTTTTTCAACAGCCCGTTATACCATTTAGATTACAACAATAGTTTTCCACGACTATCCACAAGGCATGTTATCACAGTTATTTCAATTTAACCAATTACGATTCCTCTTTATCATATGTTCCACAGTCCTTGCCGCATAACACATTCACAATCACAACTTAGTTTATTGCCATTTACTTGCACAATCATATCGGATGTCTTAACCAACAACGCATAAGGCACAATATGTACATGAATTCACAAATAGTTCACACAAGTAAACACATCCTGTTCACAAGAGTTTAACTTCACAACTAATTCATGGAGACATCACATACCAAGTATTTGAACACCAAACGAGGCATTTTTACAAAGGTTAAGGTTAGCCATACATACCTCAATAAAGTTTTTCCTTACTCTTTTATAATTTCCGGAACTCTTAGCACTTCGATCTATTGAGTAAGAATTACAGATCAAATCAAGGATTAAAGATGAGATTGAGACTCTAGCTTGATTCAAGCATATTGACAAACCCTAAAGGTGCAACTTATCTCATTTTGTACCCCTCTTTATTTTACTACCTCCCACTACTCTAAGGTTTGATATGCATGCAAGGAATTCATTGTTATATCCATGAATAACCTCACTAGTGACTCCTTATATCTGAGAATAAAACAAATAAGAGTTGGGGTGATGAAGTCTTACCTCTTGAGATGAAGGTCTAGGGATCTTCACTTGATTTTTCTTCAAGGATTTTGTCATACCTTATGGAGTAATTTGATGGGGAGACTTTCCCTCTCTAGAAACCCTCTCTCACTCTCTAGAAGTGCTCAGAAGAATGCTCAAAATGAGCTATAACACCGGATATATCGACATGGGAGTTGGGTTAAAAATTAGAAAATTGGAGCCCCGAGTCAAGTATGCGGTCGCATTTGTAATCGCAGAGTTAACATGCGGTCCGCATAATGGACTGCAAAATGCTCCCCAGAAACTAAACACTCTGACTCAGTCTGTGGCAAGAATGCGGTCCGCATTCATGTTCTGCGATCGCAAAGTGCACCGCAGAACTGACCCTCGTAAAACTCAAAGGAAAATATGTGACGACTATGCGGTCCGCATTTCGATTATGCGGCCGCATTTCGACCGCATAACAGACTTCAATTTTAACCAACATTCTGCCTCACTCTGCGGCAGATATGCGGTCCGCATTTCGATTATGCGACCGCATTCTGGACCGCATTTCTTGCATTTTATTCTGAAAACTTATTCTTGACTTTTTAATGCATTATTCAATTCAAAAAGGTCTGCGCCTTTATTAATTTCTAACACATATTCAGACCTTGGCATTATGAGCTACTAGGTTTTAAGCACAAAATTTTACGGGGCCTTACAGAGGCGCCCTGGTCTGAACATGCCAGGTTGGTTGACAAACCCAAGGGCAAAGCTAGGGGGAGGGGGCAGCCGGAAAGGATAGTTCCTGAGGTTCTAGAAAATAATAAACAGGAGCATGGGTACATACAAACCTGACGGATGGGATAAGAATTATTTTTTGGGCGATCAACCAACCCAACCCCAACACTGACTCGGCTCGGAGCGAGTTTGCATATTAAGTAAATAGAAAGAGAGAAACCTACTTCCGCTTGGTTGCTTATGATAGACCAAAGAGAGGCACTAATAAAGTATAGAGCATGCATTAAAAATTCTTATTACAATCATACAAATAATCAACCCATGTTCAATTAAGTACCTAAAATAATTATTTGATAGCATATTTAATCATATTAAACCGTACAAGCCTAAATCTATATTATAAAAATACGAAGTCTCTAAAAAACTATTAATTGGCATTTTACCTATAAAGATAAATTTTATACTGAATAAAATATAATTTAAATATTTTATTAATATTTAGGACTTCAAATTAATTAAAATTTTACTTATTAAATCTTTTCTTATTTGAACTATGTAGAAAGTACAAGTATATATACGTTCAAAATGGATAATATATATATATATATAAAATATCTAAATTACTATGTACATACATAATCAGTGGATTCAATAAAACTTTCACTATAATTTGTTTGTCCTATTAAATTTTAATTTTTTTTTGATCTATTAAATTTCATGTTTAGTAATGCTTTTTCTGCCCACATATTTCGACAAAGTTATGTAACTCATAATTTTTTTTTCTTCTTATCTTATCAATTAGAACCTCACTTATTGGGTAAAATTGAAACCTTCGAAGGGATACAAAGAAGAAATAAAATTCAATTTTTTAATTTATGTTATTTGAATATCTTCAAAGAAACATAATAAAAGTACAATTAATTAATCATATCTTTTTCTTCTTGAATGAACTTGAGAATAACTTATGAAAAATATTTTCAGAAATCCTTTTAAATCTTCAAAGGTTATGTGCTTTATTGAAACAAAAAAGGAAGTAGAATACTGAAATTCAACTGATAAAATTATAAAATTAGAATATTTTTTAGGGGTGAATATATTGAATAATGGTTAATGATATCTATGAATAAAGTTTTTTTTTTTTTGAGTTAGCTTTTTAGGATCAATATTCATCAATTTCAAAGCTTACACTTTATTTTATAATTCAATATAATTTAAATATATATGTAATTTTCTTACAAAAAATAATTTATTAAGATAAGAAACGCACGCAACGCGCGTATCCTAAGACTAATAAATACATAAAAGATGGAAAAAACGATGAAGATCAACGTCCAATAACAAAATTAAATTAAAAAAAGATTAATTAGATTGAAATAAACTATGAACTAATTTAGTTTTATTTGTCGAGAAAGCATTATTGTTGCTTGTGTGCCAATATATCTAAATATCAAATTTAGAGTTTTCCTTCATATGAAAACAACTTTTTTGGCATTGCATTCAAATTTTGATTTATATTTTTTGCTTCATCATTCAGATTCGTATTTCTTCTAAGGCTTTTATTCTTTTTTGGTTTTCATTTAGTATCTATCTATATTTACATATAAAGATAATTATTCAATAAAAACGAATTCGTCAACTAAATATTTCATTATTCGTAGCGTTGCATCTAATACATGGAGGTTACATGAAAAATTATGACAAACATTCAGAATATTATTTATCATACACTATACTACAAGACTCGGAATACACGTGCAGCGCACGTGCCAAGTAACTATATAGAATAAAAGTCTAATTAGAATTTAAAATAATTACAAGAAACATAGTAAAAAATTATAAAAATTCAAACTTTATATTGAAAATTTATTAATAATAGTTTGTTACTCTTTTTGAATTTGAAGTTAATATATATCGAATAAAAGTCTAATTAGAATTTGAAATAATTACAAGCAACATAGTAAAAAATTATAAAAATTCAAACTTTATATTAAAAATCTATATATAATAGGAGATACAAAAATACTATAGTATGCCAAATGGCAATATAATAAAAAGTTGCTTGGCAATTTTAGGATAACATTATTTAGGTTATGTAATAGTTTGTTTCTCTTTGAATTAAATTTTAAAAAATAATAATTAAATTATGCATTATTTATTATTAGTAGTTAGTTACTCTTTTTCAATTTGAATTTAATATAGAACAAAAGTGTAATTAGAATTCGAAATAATTACAAGCAACATAGTAAAAAATAATAAAAATTCAAACTTTATATTGAAATTAAAATAGAAGAAAAGTCTAGTTGCTTATTTCATATAATAAATCTAAATATAATAGGAGAGGCAAAGACACCATAGTAGGCCAAGTGGCAACATAATAAAAAGTCACTTTGCAATTTTAGGGCAAATTTAGTTAGATTAGGTAATAGTTAATTTTTTTTAATTTAAAAATTTAATAAAATTAAATTATGCATTATTTCTGATTAATAATTAGTTACTCATTGAATTTAAATATAGAAGAAAAGCCTAATTTAAATTTGAAATAATTACAAGCAACATAGTAAAAACATAAAAAAATAAAACTTTATATCGAAAATAAAATAAAGAAAAGTTTAATTGCATATTCCATATAATGTAGGAAAAATATTCAAAAAATGTTGATACATTTTGTCACGACCCGAATTTTCAATCCTCGGGAGTCGTGATGGTGCCTACTCGTGAAAGCTAAACAAGCCGAGTAACTCTTTTATTTAGCCCCTTTTTAACAGTTTAAATCAACATGCAATCAACAGTAAAATATTGACAATAATTAAATATATACGGAAGACGTAATCTGATAACTTAGCCAAAAATAAGTACGACAATGTCAAGTACATCTCTATCCGGAACCGATATCACAGTATCATGGACCGTCTACGAATACTACAAACAACTGTCTGGAAAGAAAGGTACAATCTGTCTCTAAAGTAAATGAAAACAAAATATAAAGATAGAAGAGAAAGTCTGGGCCTGCGGACTACCTCGGGATCTCTGACTGGACTGAAGGCAGCCATCCAAAGCTATGGTCCAAAAGCCGTCGCTCTGGAATTTGCACACAGTACAGAGTATCGTATCAGCACAACCGACCCCATGTGCTGGTAAGTGTTTGGCCTAACCCCGGCGAAGTAGTGACGAGGCTAGGATCAGACCACCAGATAAACCTGTGCAGTTGTATAATATACAACGGAAAATAAAATGAAATAAACAATTAAAAGTGGGAGGGGGACATGTTGCGGGGAAATGTCACTCATCAATAGTAGTCCAAGTGAAAAGCATAAAGGCAATTTAGAATTCACGGCAAAAGAATAAGGAAATCGTAATCAACCGATAAACACTTTTATCATCTACTGTTGCGGCGCGCAATCCGATCCAATATAATAAAAATATCTTTGCAACGTGCAATCCGATCTAATTATATTATTTATCATTGTTGCGGTATGTAACCCGATCCAATTATATTATTGTTGTGGCGTGCAACCCGATCCAGATATAATATTGTTGCTACGTGCAACCCGATCCATATATAATATTGTTGCGGCGTGCAACCCAATCCATATGTAATATTGTTGCGGCATGCAACCCGATCCATATATAATATTGTTACGGCATGCAACCCGACCACATATACAGTTCAACACCAAATCACAAAGAGAGTCCTGGCAAGGGATCAATAAAGAAACAACACTATCCCGGTAAGGGAATCAACAATATAAGTAAATACGTCCCCACAAAGGAAAATCAGCTATAACCAAACTTGTTCCAACATCTAACTTTCTCAATTAGCACCAATACTCAATCATTAGTAATTTTCACGAGAATATTCATACCATTGCTCAACACAGAGAATCAACAACTTAGGCATTCGTAGTATTTATTAAGAACACAACAATTTCACTTTAAGACCCACGATCATACTTGACACCAACGTATAGATACTTATCACTATGTCTGTACGTCGTACTCAACAAATAACACGTAGCACATAGGACACAACTCCTAATCCCTCAAGCTAAAATTAGACCAAATACTTACCTCGATGCCACGAATACAATTCAAGTCTCAACTATCGTTTTACCCTTGATTTCACCACCAATTCGCTCGTATCTAGTCACAAGTTGCTTAATTACATCAATAAATGCTAAATGAATCAACTCCAATACATGAAAATAAGTTTTCTAAAATTTTACCTAAAAAGTCAAAAATTACCCCCAGGCCCACATGGTCAAAACCCGAGGTTTGAACCAAAACTCGATTACCCATTCCCCCACGAACCTAAATATATAATTTGTTTTAAAATCGAACCTCAAATCGAGGTCCAAATCCCCAAAATTTGAAAAACCAAGGTTCTACCCAAAACACCCGATATCCCCATGAAAATCATTGATTTTGAGCTGAAATCATGTGAAAAAGATGTTAAGGATTGAAGAAAACTAGCTAGAAATCACTTACAATCGATTAGGAAGAAAAGTTGTCTTTGAAAAATTGCTTTAGAGAGTTTATGTTTTGAGAAGATGTGAAAAATGGTTAAAAATGCATCTAAGTTATGAACTTACAGGTTGCAGGTATCGCAATTGCGACTAGGGTTCGCAATTGCAAACCCAAACTTCTGCTAAGCTCGCATTTGCAAAGCGATCTTCGCATTTGCGAAGTCGCTTTTGCGAACAATATGTCGCATTTGCGACGACTGGCCAAAAGGGAAAACATTGCATTTGCGATAAATTCCTCGCATTTGCGAGGTAGGCTGGCCTGGGCTATGTTCGCATTTGCGATACAACCTTCGCATTTGCGAACTCGCAATTGGAAGAAATGCGAAGCCTGCAGTCCTGCAATAGATAAGCTGGAACCTGCAATTTTCCCAAGTCTAATTCTACTCCGTGGCCTATCCAAAACTGAGGCTCCAAACCAAGCATGCACGCCAACCTAAAAATATCATACGGAGGCGCTCGTGCATTCAAATCACCAAATAACATTAATAACTATGAATTTAGCATAAAAATCATGAAATTTCTTAAGAACTTCAGATTTTTTAATTTTCTCAGATACGGTCCGATTCACATTATTTCAAGTCTGTTTCTTACCAAATTTTACATGTTTGACTCAAATCATATATAAGACCTGTACTGGGTTCCGAAATAAAAATACGGGCCCGATACCATTAAATTTTAAATACGTTTCTCTTTCAAAAACTCATAAATACTTCAGAAAATAATTTTCTTTAAAAATTCATTTCTCGGGCTTGGGACCTCGGAATTCAATTCCGGACATACATATAAGTACCATATTTTCCTACGGATCCTCCGGGACCGTTAAATTATGGGTCCGAATCCGTTTACCCAAAATATTGACCGAAATCAATTTAAATTTATTTTAAAGTAAAAATTCATCATTTTTTTTTTACAGATTTTCACATATTGGCTTTCCGGCTACGCGCCCGGACTGTGCACGTTAATCAAAGTAAGATAGAAAGAGATTTTTAAGGCCTCAAAACGTAAAATTTATTTTTCATATTTTATGCAAAATAATATTTTGGACGAAGTAAAAAATGTACAAATCAAAACTTATATTGAAAAAATAGAAGAAAAGTATAATTGCTTATTCCATGTAATGTAGAAAAAAATAATTAAAATATTGATACATTTTATACAAAATAATTTTAAAAAATACATTTTGGACGAAGAAAGAAATCTATATTATCTATGTTATATTAAATGAGGTATCTATATATTATATTATCTCTACATAATAAAAGGATAAACAAAGATATCTGTAACAATAAATTTTCGCGTCAAGAAAAGTAAATAATCAAGTTTGGAAATTTGCGTAACAAATGTAGTATTTGATTGCAATAAATAAAAGTGTTAAAATCTTTATGGTATTCCTCTGATTCTTCAAGAATGTAAGATATATTAATGAGCTTGATTTTGATTTTAATTCAACGGCTTGTAAAGCTTGGTCTCGAATCTCCTTCTAGAACTTGAATTTGGATTTGATCACAAACAAGTAAATTGATCTTGAACGCCTTGGTATTTGATTTGTCTTTCATTCTTGATCTGGAATGTGAACTTGAACTTGTAGCTTGTAGAGAAATTTGCGGTGTTTTGCGAGCTATCTGCTTGCTTCTTGTTATCACTTCTGGTGTCTTCTAGATTTATGAATACCTTTATTTATAGTTGTAGGGAGTGGTGTGGCTCTGTGATTTGATTGGACCGTTTGAACTGACCAATACCATCTAGACACTTGGCACTACTCTATTGCTGGTTGATTTGACTTGGATTGCCACTCTTCTTGATACGTGACATGGTTTCATTGGCTCATTTATTTGGTTTGGATTGCCACATCATTTGACACGTGGCAAGATTTTATGGCTTATTCTTTTAATTTGGATTGCCACATCACTTGACACGTGGCATGAGCTAGGCTTTAAGATGGGCCAATAACTATTTAGACCTAGTGCTAATGGAGTGGGCTTATAATTTAGTTTATCGTCCAGTTTAAATAATCAGCCCAATTTATTAGCCACACTATTTGTTTGGACTAATGTCTTAAATTTAATAGGTTGAAGTTATTTTATGGATTTAAATCGTAAAAATAGCACGGCTGGCTAGTTTTTGGACTGGCCATTCAAAAATAGCCAGCGTTTGCCAAGTCATTGAGAAATAATTACTATTTTGCTGCAACAGAGACCAGTCCAGCATAAAATACAAGAGTTCGGTGCACATGTGTATGAACTTCCAGCATATTATGCTAGAACTCCAACACACGGAAAGTTCTAGCATAATATACTGGAGATTCGAGCACTTGTGTATGAACTTCCAGCATATTATACTGGACCAGTATACTTTGCTGGAACTCCATTAGATTATGCTGGAGTTCTAGTGTACTTATGTTGGAACTCCATCATATTATGCTGGAGTTCTAGTATACTTATCCTGGAACTCCGGTGTAATATGCTCGAGTTCAAGTATATTTATGCTTGAATTCCAGCATAATATACTAACTTATTTGCTGGGTTTTGAACAGTATTTTTCGCTCATATTTATCTTTACATAAAAAGTGGCTAAATTTCGATTACTTTTGAAAGCGTGACTATTTTTGAATGACCACTTGTAAATCTGGCTATTTTGAATTTCTCCCATCTAAATCTGATAAAATTTGAAGGGAAACTTACACAAATGTCCCAAATAAATCTTAACTTACCAACCTCTAGCCATTAATCATAGACTTACCAAAATTAGCAAAAAAAAATTGAAAAACCAAATAATAGAGTTCTTTATCTCAAAGAATCACATGCGAAAATCACCTTTCATATTTTTAAGCATGATTAGCAACACTAGATACAAGACGGAAATGAAAATTTATGGATGAGGTAGCAAATAAGGTGATAAAATACAAAAAATATATACAATATTCCAAAAATCTAAATAAAAAAGGAACTTTTTCAATGGGTATAGATGAAATTCATTGAAAATACATAGATAAGTCAATCTACAAAATTTGAGGAAGATTTTTGTATCAAATTTCGTAATTAAATCGAGTTCAAAAATGTATTATGCGACATATGTATCAAACATTTATCACACATGTATCTCACACACAAATATACATGTGATACACAATAGATATAAATATGATATATATGTGATACACACAATGTGATACACATCTGTTTTTCCATGTTCAGTTTTTACCGAATTTTCAATTCAAACCACCTCAAAACTTCACAAAATCATCCCAAAACTGAGATTCAAGCTTCTTAAGTTTTGCCCAATATATTCTAATAACACCCAATACAAAACAAAAATTTAATATTTTTTTGCTGCAAATAACTAATTGGCTAATTTGGCTAATATTAGTAATATTTTATCAATTGACCAATTTTGTAATGAGCTACCTATAAATGAACATAACTGATAATTTTCTAAATTGAAATGCTTACAATATTATATTAAACCAAGTGACATCATAATAAAAAGCCACATAGCAATTTAGGACAAAATAAATTATTATAAGGTTAAGCCAAATCAATATTAATATATTACAAAATAGGGAAAAAGGCCAGATTTGTATCTCTACTTTAGTAAAATATCCACGTTTATGCCTAGATCTACTATCGATCCAAATACATTCCTACAGTTAAGAAAGTAGATAAAAATATCCCCAACCCTAACAGTTGTCCACGGTGGCAAGGGACCACCTCAATAAAAAAAAGAAAAAGGTCAGATTTGTCCCTCTACTTTAGTAAAATATCCACGTTTATACCTAGTTCTACTATCGGTCAAAAAATGCCACATAATTAAATAATTCACATGATTAACTCTAACTCTCTATTCTTCATATTTTACTACTTTTTCTCTTTTTCTTTTCCATACCATCTCATTCCCTTTTCCCTTTTTACTAAAGTAGAGGTACAAACCATCAAAACTTTGTTCGAAGTCCAATGTTATAAAAAAGAAGTACTAGTAAATCAATTTTGTAAACAAAATGAGTGCTACACAGAGACGAATTTATTGGCAAATATATGGGGACGATGTGAACACGTAGCCTCTCTACCAAGATAGATAACTAAATATTTTTTAAAAATGATCCAATATTATTTGATAACATTCATACTCCAAAGAGTCAAAATGATACACTTAGTTGAATCTGAATTATTTAGTCTCTCATATGTTTAAAATTTTTGTAGCATGTAACTGACGGAAAACTTCATTTAATCATGGCGGCAAGTAAAGAACGTTAATATGGTGGAAAATAAGGGAACGCAAGGAGTTTAGTTACTTTCGATTTTGTAATTTCATTTCACAAAGAAAGAAAATTATAAAATAAATTCATTCCAGAGTGCAACTATTTTTCTCCTGTTTACAAAGATAAATAAAAATCTTCCTTTTTGTCCAACCAAAACAAGGAAAATAAATTGCTTTGCTGACCATGATAATGAAAACAAGTTTCACAATAAGTATGAGAAATCTGGCAAGAAAAAGAATATGAAATTACTAAAGAAATAAAAAGAGAGGATAAGGAAGATTTTCGGTAGATTGGTTAATTACTAAAGAGTTAGAGTTAATTATGTGATATTTTTGGACCGATAGTAGAACTAGGTATATATGTGTATATTTTACTAAATTGGATGGATAAATCTGACCTTTTTTTTATTTTTTATTGAGGTGGTCCCTTGCCAAATGTGAATAACCGTTACGATTTTTATCTAGTTTCTTAACGAAGATAGGGACGTATTTGGACCGATAATAAAACCAGGTATAAACATGCATATTTTAGTGGCACAAATCTAGCCTTGATCCCAAATATTCTCCGAGCGGTCGACGATTTGAACAAATTGTCATCCTCCGCGTACACGCCAATCGTCATCACGATTCCCCCAAAATTCTCAAAATTCAATAGAGCCTTCTCCATCTCAGCTTCAATCTTCACGCACCAAGTTCGATCCATTACTTCCTCCATTTGAAGTTTCCACCATGAACCCTAACCTCAACCCCAACCCCAGCCCAAACCCTAATCCTTATCCTAATCATCCGTCAGAGCATCCCCATTCTTCCGAGTACGCTCCGTACCCAAAGCTTGATCCAAACGACGTCGCCCCTGTATCTGAGACGTGGACTTCGGTTCCTGTTGTGTCGAATCCTTCATCTCAGCAGCCGCCACAACCACAACCACAACCTCAACAACAACCAAGGTCACCTTCTGCATCGGAAGGACCTGCGCCTATCTCAAGCAGCGTTGCGACTACTATGCCTGCTGAGTCTAATCCCTATGTTACTCCCGAGCCTGCTCAACCCCTTGGTTCTTCTGTCAAGAGTATGTGCCTTCTTTTACCCGTTCCAGTTATTGTTTTTTCTATTTTCCTCTTATTGAGTCAATATTAGTTACATTGTTATTGCTTTTTTTTTTTGGATGGTTTTGTTGTGTGAACTAGAAACATGTGTCCCAGTTGAGACGAAGGCCAACAGTGTTCCAAGATGAGGGGCTGTTAATTGTAAATACAGAATCTCTTTGCCTTGTGAGGCACTTTTAAATGGACAAATTCATGAAACCCATGACAACAAAGGGGATAGTACTTTGCAAGTGTAGTAAAGGATCAGATTGCTGATGTTAAATGAGAGTTAGGCTTAAGGGGAAAAAGGCAACATCTTGTGAAAGAAATTTATGGAGTATGCATTGGTTGATTGAGGATTTCAAGTAAACGGACTCAAGAGTACTACTGCCTCTGTTTGTCTTTGTAACAAAAATGGGTGTAAACTCAGTTTATATATGTGTGTACATAGAGATAATACATGCGCACACTTATGCACACATACATATGTGTGGGGGCGGATTAAGGGGGGCGGAAGGGGGTTCGCGCTAAAATACATAAGGCAAAATCTGTTTTTTACCTCTATATATTAAGTTTTGAACCCCCTTAACAAAACTCAAAAGTGTAGTTTAGTGGTCAAGGGGGTTCAAAACCTTCCTAAAGTCATAGGTTCAATTCCCACTAGCTACAATTTTTTTTTGAACCCCCTTCATGGAGATCCTGCCTCCGCCATTGCATATGTGTGTCTTTGTGTGTGTGCATTGAGAGTTCTACGTATTTAAGTTTTGAGCAACAACAACAACAACAAAAAACCTAGTTTAATCCCACTAGTGGTGTCTGGTGAGGGTAACGCGGACCTTACCCCTACCTTAAGAAGGCAGGGAGGTTGTTTGCGGAAGATCCCGACTCAGGAAAGATAGAGAGGAAGGTGTAACGGCAATCAACAACACCAGCAAACCAAATTGAAACCGAAGTGAAAGAAACAATAAGTAATAACAAAAATCTAATAATAAGAAAATAGAAGACTAACATTGAGGAATGCATTAAAACTAATGGAACAAGCAAGGACAAAGTTTGGCTACCTAGCCTTCTACCTTAATTCTCAATCTCCACATCTTCCTATCTAGGATTATGTCCTTGGTATTTGTGTGAAAAAAATGCACCTTAACTATGAAAATAGAGCAAATTTGCCCTTATTTTGAATTTGGTCTCAAACATGCCCTTGTTATTAGTAGGGGTGGGTATAAAATCCGAAAAATCGAATTCGAACCTGATCGAATTATTTTGGTATTACAGTATCGTTTTTTAGTATTTCAGTATTATTCGGTACAGATTTTTTGGTATTTCTGTATTTCGATACGGTACTCGGTATTGAGTTTTTGATATTTCGGTATACCGAAATATTTAATTCTAAGCCCACCTCTATTTCTATTTTCCAGCCCAATAAGCCTAAGTCCAACACCCTATGCCCCCTAGTTCGCTAATTCCCTTAGTCCTTTAGGCTTAAAGGCTTAGAGACTTAGAGTTACGACAGTAGCTTCTGCTTATCCCCTTCCCTCCGTTGCCTTCTCTTTTATCGTAGGAGCAATAATTTCTTTAGTCAATTTTTTTTCAGATTTTGTAGTGCAACATTCATATGTTCTTGAAACAATTGCCTTAGATGCTAACCTTCTCGAATGCAATAGATATTCTTTCCACATGTAAAAGAAGGAAGTAATTTTCCTATGGCCTCTTTCCATTTTAAAGTAGAGAATATAAACATATGATTGATGACTCTTCCTCACTGGAAGCACTGTAAACATATTCTGGCGATGTATTGCAGGACTAATCTTGAAATTCGATTGCAACAATTTGATCATGCTTCCAAGAGTTGAGCAACATGAACTCAACCGGTTCCCCACTATCGTCTCATATTAGTTTGGTTAGTACCGAAACCATACCGAACCAAGCAAGAAATATCGAACCGTACTGTACTGCTTTGGTACGATATTTGGTATGCATAATTCATATACTGAATATCGAAATACCGAACCGTAGTTCTTAAGTACCGCGCCAAAGTACCAAACGCACCACCCCTAGTCATTAGTGGATTGGTTCAGATTTGCCCATCAACTATGAGAAATAGAACAAGTTTACACTCCGTTTGACTTTTGTACCAATTATGTCCTTATCATGAGTAAATTGGCTCTTCTTGCCCCTAAAAAACTAACTGACTTCCTACTTCTTATTTTTATCCATCTAAAACATATTTTATTATTAAGATGGAGTGTCACCTTGCGACACAATAATTTTAGCCCCAAAAATTTCTTGAAAAAATTTTCAACTCGAAAAATTACACAGGTTAAAATGGTTAAAAGAGACGAAAATATCTTTTTGCTCCTCATATTCATGTCTTTTCCCTATATTTACTCTCCTCAATTTAACAACGATTAAGTAGAACGACAATTCTAGAAGATAAATTATTTTTCATGGGAAAATAAATAATCTTCAAGTACGCAAATATGAATTGAAATTCTTAAATTAGTGAAAAAATTAAAAGTATTTGGAGAAATTGCTGGGAGTTATTATGTACACTTAACAGCAACTTTTGATTTTGCTGAAGAAATTGTGAATGCTGTCATGCAGAAAGAACCAAGTCCATAAAATACTATTTTTATTTCTTTTGAGCTTGCAATTGAGTGGACTTGAGAGTATTGATCTTCACAAAGACAAAAACTAAAAGAGAGAAGACTTATTAGTTATCTTTTGAGCAAAACGGAATGTTTTGTGAATCTCTGCTTGTGATGTATTTTTTTGAAAAAAATCTACGTGTTCTTTTTCTTTTTCTTTTATTCTCCTTTTCTGTTCTTCTTCTCGTTGTTCTAGAAACAAAAGTTAACTTTTTACCCTAAAATAGAAGTGTTGATCGAAGAAAAATGAATTCCATTAGTTTTTTGGGGCAAATATAAGCTAGTCCCCTCATGTTAAAGGCATAATTAAGACCAAATTCAAACAAAGGGCAAATTTGTTTTGTTTCTGTAGTTGAGATGTACTTTGAACCAATCTGCTGATGATGAGGGTATGTTTGGAACCAAACTCAAAATAAGGGCAAATTTGCTCTATTTTCATTGTTGAGGCATATTTTTTTTATATATATATATATATATATATATATATATATATATATATATATATATATATATATATATATATATTAACCCAATACAATGGTTGTGCCTAGTGGTGGCAATTTCAACCCATCTTTGGTTGACCCGCCCAACTCACCACCTGTACTAAACCCGTTTTCAACCCGCCCATTTTAAATATGGGTAAATATGTGTTAAACCCATTTTCAACCCGCAATAAAACGAGTCAAAAGCGGGTTGAATACGGGTTCCATGCGGTTTTAAATTTGTTATGGTTTCCGGCTTTTTGCAGTTCAAAGGAAATATAATGAGCTTAAAAAGATGCAGGTGGAATCATCTAAGTAAACTTCGGCTGGAATTCAAATTGTAATAAATATTATCCACTTGTTATTAAACACTGGCCTGCAAACAAATAATGATTTCAAGTCTTTATCATTTGATATTCCTTCGTCCAAATATAGATAAAATTGATGATTCTTGATTGAAATTTCTTTTTTTGTTGAAAAATAATAATAGAATTTTTTTAATCTTTGCTGACTTTCAACATATGAATAAAATTGATGATTGATGATTCAAATTCTTTTTTTGATGAAAATAATAATAGAAAAATTAACTTTGCATGACTTTCAACCAGTGTTTTAAAAAGCGATCGTTTCGTCGCCTTAAGCGTGAAGCGATGGCTGGTCGCTTTTCCCAGCTTGAGGTGACTCGACCAGGTAAGCGCGCGCTTCAGTTGAAGAAGCGACGTGAAGCGCTCGCTTCTGTTAAGAGGTGCCTTTTTTAAATAAAAAAAATGTTTGGGTCTGTTTTTTTATTATACAAAACAGACCCCTAAGACCAAATTGACCATTTCTCTCTTCTTCGATCGACATTGCTGCTGCTAGGGTTTCAACTTCCTCCATCCTGTCCAGGTAATTTTTCTTCTTCTCCTTTCTTCTTCTCATTTTTTTCTTTCTTCTTCTTGTTCCCGTCCAGTGTCAGCTCTTTTTTTTTCTTTTTCCTTCTTCTTCTTCTCTTCTCTTTTTCACCTTTTCTCGTCCAGTGTCTGCACAGCACAGCTAGGGCAGGCGCTGGTTTTCTTTTCCCCCCTTTTATTCTTCTTAATTTAATATGTATTTTAATTTATAAATTTACTTATTATATATATATGTGTGTGTGTGTGTGTGTGTTATTTTTCAGTTTATTTGATTTTATATGTGTATTTCAGTTTATAAAATTAATTATTTATATATGTTATATTTTAGTTTATTTGATTAATTTTTTTATGTATTTCAGTATCTGTGTGTGTGTGTGTATATATATATATAAGTTCATTTGATTTTTTAATGTGTATTTCTGTTTATAAAATTAATTATTATATATATATTATATTTCATTTTACAGTACGTTTTTTAAGAATTGCGCTTCACTTCGATGAAGCGTGTGCTTCGCTTTGCTCTTCGCTTTTGATGCGAGGCAAGTCCCTGTCTCTTTTTTGCGCTTCTCGCTCTCAAAAACACTGCTTTCAACATAATTAAACTAGGTATTTTCTACATTCCTCGGAAAAAAGCTAAGAATTTCCGTAAATGAAATCCAAAAGTAAAGTAATTAAACCGTTTACCCATAAAAATACTGGAAAAAAATATTTTGCATTCTTAGCCAAGAATCACGAAATTCTCAGCAATAAATAATTATAGGTAAGTTGCTTAAAAGAACTAATTGTCTTGCCACTTTACTTGGTGCTTTCCGAAAAGTTCAAGCAGGTGAAAGGGCCTTAATTACATGCTTTCTACTATAGCCGGAACGTTTCTTATGGATAACGAGAGGTGATACAGTTTGATTATCTTCTAAGAAACTGTGAACAACGAACACAGAAGAGAGACGTTGAAGCAAAAACAGAGCAGAGAGAGCAGAGCCAAAAGGATGGTTTCAGACATAGATATAAAATGGGTCAACCCATTTTTAACTCAGTCCATTAATCACCCAACCCATTTTCATCTGTATGAAATATGGGCGGGTTGGGTGATTACCGATTTTTGCTTGACCCATTTTTAATCGCCCAAGTTTAACCCATCCCGCCCATTTGCCACCACTAGTTGTTCCAACAGTTGGTGCATTTATGTACATCCCCCTCTAAACTAATGCCAATTAATAGACTGGGGTGTTGTTTTTATGCATATTTATTACTCTCTGCTTGCTTTGAGGTATTCTTCATGCTTGGATTATGAGTCTCTTAATTTTGATTTTGCAGATAAAATGGAGTCAGTTAAGGATGTTCTTGGAATGTGGGGAAAGAAGGCTGCAGAGGCGACTAAGAAGGCTGAGGATCTTGCCGGAAATATGTGGCAACACTGTATGTCACATTGTTTTATGTTTATCTTTTTGTTGCCATGTAATGTGTTTTTTTTTCCTTTTCTGATCAGTAAACAAAATATATTATAGAATGACAAGAAAAAACCGCACTAAGGAGGCTCTGGTGTTACAGAAGTATCCCTTCATAGCCATGTCATGTGTTTAAAATGAGTGTGATTCTCTGCCAACATACTGCTGTTCTTTTATTTCTGTATTTTATACTCTGTCGAAAGATTCATCATATTCCATTGTTAATTGTTCAATTTTCTGATGATGTTCTCATTGCTTCATCTGAATCAGTGAAAACAAGCCCCAGTTTGGCTGATGCCGCTATGGGAAGAATTGCTCAAGGTACAAAGGTCTTGGCTGAGGGCGGTTATGAGAAAGTTTTCCAACAAACATTTGAGACTGTCCCCGAGGAAAAGCTTTTGAAGTCATATGCATGCTACTTATCTACTTCTGCTGGTCCAGTCATGGGAGTTCTGTATCTATCCACCGCTAAACTAGCATTTTGTAGTGATAATCCTCTTTCCTACAAAGTAGGTGATCGGACAGAATATAGCTACTACAAGGTACATCTTTCCTTCTTTCCAAATACTTCAGGGCACACGAGTTGGTGAAAAAGATCGTGGTAGGAAACAAATAAAATAGGACGGATGTGATCTAGTCTCTGAAATTTCCCAGGTCTTTAGCTAGGGGATAGATAATAATCTAGTTTCGATGTAATTGGTCCCTGAGCACATGAATTCGATATTCAATGTTGTTAGGTGTCTATATTCTCTTCATCTCTTGGTTGATTAATGGCAGAAAGTAAAGAGTTGTTTTAAATTAACCATAATCCGCTATAGATAAAGAGTTTATCCTTCCGAACTTTATTTGGTTGGATGTTGCCCTAGGGCTGTGTATTTTTATTTTTATTTTTTCTGTGCCTCGTGCAAGCTTTTGTACGCTTGTAGCATGTTTGTTGGTGTGTAAGACGAGGCATTTCATGATCTGCTCTTTCTATTGAAATCTCCCTCAGCCAAATAAGATAGACGGCGTCAGTTATGCCTTTTTGTTTGGTGTTTCCATCCATTGTTGATTGTTAGGTTTTGAGTTTTAAATTAAGTTAAAAAGATTTGCTATCGAAGAAAAATGGAGAAAAAGGAGCAAGGCCCTATGTGATATGATAATGCTATTGGTGGATAGGATCAAAGACTTACTTTAGATGGATCCTGCATAGATGAATTAAATTCTTGCTCCTATCGTCAAGCTTGGATGAGACTCTGAGCTCATCATATTGATTTTTCACTCAGTTTGGTTGATATAGGCAATTTTATGTGCAATAGGACTAAGAATGGCAATGGGGCGGTGCGGCGGGGTTTTTTCTTTGGGGGGGAGGGGTGTGTGTTGATGCGGGGCGGTGCACTACGGGGTGGGTTCAAACATTTGTTTGAAAAATCAAAGCGGTTGCGGTTTTGAAAATTCTGCGAGGCGGGTTCTTCAGTTTCGAGCCAATCAGTCGCTGGATCTACTGATTATTGGAGCATGTCTTGCATTTATCATTGAAATGATATTTTGGATGTTCAATGTTTTAAGGCTGTGGTTATTAAATATATCAACTGGTAAAATCTGATTTTCCTTTCTTTTTACTTTTCTCATTTCGTCTTTTTCTTCCTTTTCTTTTTGAAATATATTTGTTTCTATTGAATAAAAGAACACTAAGAAGAAATAAAGTCGATCTAGTAGCTATAAATCTATTATTGATAGTGCATAGCAACTAAATGAATGAAATTAACTTAGAATCATCATTAAAACTTACCTTGGACGACGTAGGGACCTTGGAGGAAGTTGGGTTCTTGAGAGCTTCCCTTTCTAGAGCAAATTTACGTGTTTGGGGTGTAGGGAACGAGGTAGAGCTTTTAAAACGACTTTTCAGGTGTGCGTTCACGCAGCTGAAGGCCCAATCGCGCATCTGACCGTGCAGCAAGGGCAGTGACACTGCCACACACGTGAGAGCTGATCGCGCAGACTGCAAATTATCCGGTAGAATGCGCATAACTTTTTGCACAGAGATCCGTTTTGGCTCCATAATATATCATTGGAAATGTATTTCAAAGAGCTACAACTTTCATGTTTTAAGTTTTCACAAATTCCTAACAGATTTTCATGAAATCATGTTGGAAGACAGTCGATTATATCGAATCTTATGCACCCCACTCTTCGTCTTGATTCCAAAACAACTATTTCCGCCCATACTCATCCTGATAGGACTTCACATGTCTAAAATGTCACATTAATACTCATGTAACACATGCCTTAGTTTTTGACATTTGAGTGAAGCATTATAATGATGCACTTTGGCAATGGCCATAACTCCTAAAATCAAAGGTATTGAACTATTGGGTGTTATTGATAGTGCATAGCACCAAAAATATGATAACAGAATACCTATTGACCCTAAGATTAGTGGATACATACTGTGGCCACCTCTTAATCTTGAACCAGTGGACTCTTGTAAAAAATTCAACAGATCTGTTGAACTTTTTTGCATTTGTATAATGCACTAAAAATTTGGGGGTGGGTTGGGAAGTACACCTTGGGTCCATAACTAATTAAGAATATCAGCTTGTTGACAGTTCCTCTGTCTTGGAAGTCCAGAGATGGAAATTTTAGCCCTTTCATCTATGTGGGCTTGGGCTGATAGAATTATGGTAGTTGAGTTGTGAGAGGTAGTGCTGGTTAGAGGGTGGGAGTCTGTGGTATTGATGGAAAAGAGAGAGAACATTGTGGTTTTCTTGGTGGTGGGTCAATGTCTTCATCTACCATACACTTTAAAATTCTAAAAGTTTTAAGAGTAATTGTTCTGGTCTCTCCTCAAGGTCTGAAGTAATGTCTACCTGTATCTATTTGGGCAGAGTTTGATGTATAACATATTAGTGTCTTGTCTTCACTTTAGTTTTTTTAAAAAAGAAATCAGTCCTGTTGTCTTCTTTTTCTGTTAATATATATTTTTAATTCTGTTTATATTTTTTTTCGAAAAGATTATTCATTCATTTTTTTGTTTACATTTATCCCTTTTCTATTTTTCTTTTCAATTTTTGTTTTGATATATTAACTACCTTTATTTAAAGTGAATGATTAATATTTATGCTCATATCTCAAGTGCACCATGTTTTCTATTTCGTTAGTTTTTAAATGTCGAGACATGCTCTTGGGGCAAAACGTTATTAGTTGGTTAGAAGTTGTGTGGAAGAGGAATATGGTTGTGATGCAAAGAGAGGTGTAGAGGCCTATGGCGTGGCGTGATATTGAGCAGTTAATAATGATGGTTTATTTTTTTGGGGTGACCGAGAAACCCATCGTGAGCCGACCCTTTGGGCCAATGCAATCTTTGAAACTTAGGGATTATATGCTCGCTCCTCTACCCTTCTCCAATTAAATACTAGAGTTAGTTCACTTGTCTTGGGGCCAAACCTTTGACCTAAGACACAAGTCCCTCAACCTTTTATATTTGAGCTAACCCTCGGAGGTAGGGGTGTACATAGGCCGGATTGATTCGTATTTTATAATTATCAAACCAAACCAATTGTCTCGGGTTATTAAACCTAAAGACCAAACCAAACCAATAAAACTCGAGTTTTTCAATCTCGGGTTTTCTTGGATTTTCGAGTTATTCGGATTTTTTCGGGATTATTCCCGGCGAAATCTTTGTAGAACAAAACATAAAACGTATGCTCAAAATATTTCTTTAATCCTAGTAAGATACAACTATATAAAGTATTTTTCAAGAAAATAATACAAAATATGAGATGTGTCATTGCATTATCCTAAAATATTCAACAATAAAGACAATAAAATTATGTAATATAAATATTGGTAATTAAAAAGCCATAATAAAAATAAACATAATTTAAAAGTACTAAGTCATGCTAAAATAAACAGACTAATAAGGGAGTATCAGTTACATAACTAAACGCTAAAGAAAAATAAAAATAGGTTATGCATTTTTATCTAAATTATTGCAAAACAAAAAATATATATTCAATACATTCCCGCTCGTAATATTGAATTGAATGTCTTTTGTTAGCATTAGTATTGATTTGAGATTGGTTTGAAAGTCCAACCTTGAAATAATACCTTAAAAGATAAAATTATAAATTTTTTTAAGAAATATTTATAAATTAATTACATCACAATAAGTATATTTATCCATTAAATATATCTAAATTTTTTGTATATGTAATGTCGGGTTGGTTTGGTTTCGGTTCGACTTTCTTTAGTTAAAACGAAACCAAACCAATTATGGTCGAGTTTTTTCCCAACACCAAACCAAATCAAACCACACCATAGTCGGGTTCTTTTTCTCCGTATAAGTCGGATTATCGGGTTAGTGAGATTTGTCGGTTTCCTTTGTACACCCCTACCTGGAGGCATGGTGGAAATATCATGAGGATGAGAGTGGTCTGACCCTTGTTTTGGTAATTTTTTTTCAGCCAAAGGACGACAGTGAAGGAAGAGGATTAGATGTAGCAAATGGAATTCATATTAACTTTGGTGTAGACATGGTGCGAAAACAGGAATAGAGATAGCATAATCAAAATCGATTGTTAAATGATATTTTTACCAAGTGGTAATCTTTTTTGCTTGCATTGGAATTAGGATTGAGTAATGGGAATGGGAATACAGGTTCCTGATTCGTTGTAAAGTCATTCCTTTTTTTCCATCCCACGCTGTTTCCTGTACTTCCCGATCACTTCTTGATTGTCTTGATATCCTTAGGGAACTGAACATCTCACTTGCATTTACAATTTGTCTTGTCTGCTATTGAAGAGAGTAAGTATAAGTGCATAATCCATCTTAGTAAGCAATCCTTTGGATCAAAATTTATTAAGATCTTGAAATCTTTTCTCGTCATCAGGATTTATAGAATTTCAAGAGATACTTAAACAAGGTTACATATCATAACAGGAAATCTTTGACAGATTTTTAATAAATGGAGTAATAATGTGCAATAGTTGTTGGAGATAATTTTCTATTCTCTCCTTTAGAATTTTACTTCATTTATTCTTAATGTGGATGGACGTCTGTAATCTGTTTAATATTAAACGGAGCTCAGCATTTTGCCAAATAACACTAGGATCTTTTGTTATCTGCCTATTTGGGTTGAATTTTCCGATGCTGCTTTTGACATATGCATATCTAAATGCAAAAAATCTTCGTACTTTTCTTTGTTGCTGCACAATGCTGATTCTCATTTCTTTGCTTTTGCAAATTCCTGATCATCAAATAGAGATCCTCGGGTCATGCACATGAGTTATCTGCCACATGATTCTATGATGTCAAGCCGAGACCTTTTGTTAGCTTTGCTTAAACTTTACTGTACCTATTGGTATGCGGAGCTGTTACTCCTCTGTTATAAGGAGCTCTTTCGTGCTTTTTGTTTGCTTGCGTTGTTGATTGCACAGACTCCTGCTATTTTGTTACCTGCTTGATAATTAAGGGAGAGTTTTTTCTATTGTAGGTGGTTCTCCCAGTAGATCAACTCAAAGCCATTACTCCATCAAGTAGTAAGATCAATCCAGCTGAAAAGTATATCCAGATTATCTCAGTTGATAATCACGAGTTTTGGTTTATGGGTTTTGTTAACTATGACAGTGCTGTCAAGAATTTGCAAGGTGCATTGCTGGGTCATCATCCGTAGCTAGCGTGTCATTTTCTTGGTCATTTCAGATCAGGTCCGTGACACTGGTGCTTGCTATTGTTGTAGATAAAATTCTGTAAAATATGCACATCTGGGTGATTGATGTTGTATACATGCTAATTTATCAGCGGGTTGGTATCTTGCGTACATCTGTTTCCTGAAATTTTTATTATCTTTTATGATGTTCTTTATCATTCAGAAAAGACATTAGTGGATTTGGTAAAACATATATCATATGTGTATTGTTTTTAAATGGACTCCATAGGAGACTGAATAAAGTTATTCTTTGTTGAATTGATTTGTTTGTTTGATGTACTCGTACTTGCTGAAACAACAACAACAACTACCCAGTATATTCCCACAAAGTGGGGTCTGGGAAGGGTAAAACGTACACAGGTCTTACCCCTACCCGAAAGGACAGAGAGGTTTCCAATCGACCCTCGGCTCAAGAGAAAGGAAAGAGAAAGAGGAGAAAGAAAAAGAAAAGTAAAAGAGCATTAGTTACTCCAGCAAAAATCACATAAATAGTTAACTACACATAAAACCATAAATTAAAAGGCATGCAATAACATCTACCAGTAATTACCATAGGGGGCACGAGACAAAACGCAAGACATTTATGGAGGGCCCTACCAAACCCCACCTAGCCCCGGGAAAGAAGTACGAAAAGCTCTAGAAGTCCCTATCCTACAACCTTAATACTAGACCTCCAGACTTTCCTATCAAGGGCCATGTCCTCGGAAATCCGCATTATTGCCATGTCCTGCCTAATCACTTCTCCCCAATACTTCTTAGGCCTCCCTCTGCCTCGCCTCGCGCCAACCACCGCCAGCCGCTCACAACTCCTCACCGGG